>CM024563.1:10165210-10330210 GCA_014182515.1 Eucalyptus microcorys
GTAGAACGCCTACCCGGCAAAGAACTAATATACGCCATCTTCAAGCAGCGATTCACTTACAGTCATTACTATCAGCAACGACCACGGTCCAGAACATCGACAGAAACTGAGAAGGAGGAAAGTCCACGAAGAAGCCTCTCCTCTGGAAATTCAAGTAAAAACAGAGAGCTCAGCTCGATTCATTGAACCCAAAGCCGAAAACCAGAGAGAGAGAGAGAGAGGACTTGGCTTTAGCGATCGAACGGCGAGGAGCCGTTGTAGTCGGAGCAAAGGCTGAGAGACGTCAGAAACTGAGCCGGAGCTCTGCCGAGCTCAGCGCTCTCCCTCGCTACAATTCTTCTTCCATCATCTTCTAGAGGCTTTTGTTTTGCACTGAATCCTTTGACAAAAGTTTTGTCTTTTAAGGGGTTCCATGGATGCTGATATTCTTTTGGTCGACTCACCGTACGGTCCCATAAATTGTTGTCAGGTGATGATGACGACTCATCTTTATCACTCTAGAATTAGGAAGGAGAGGGAATTATAAAGATTACAAAGCCTGTCATTAACTAAAGCTAAAGAGAGCCGTTGTAATAAATCATTGTTCTCCCTAGCTGACTATGTGTTTTCGCACATAATTAGGCCATAAATTTCGAGCTCATGCGAAAAATAACCATGCTAATAGCAAGCATATTATCCATTATTTTTTTTTCTCGGATGAAACTAAATATTTCGAACAGCTCACATTATATTCGAATGCGAAGCATACTTATTCATTTGAGTAGGCTCGAGAGCGAAAAAAGAATTGCCCATCGAGCTTGGCTCAACCTAGCCCAAATATAAGGGAAATGCAAGCTTGAGGGCAATGACTCTTCTCTTAGACCTTGGAGCTACCAAGACTTGACCAACGTGGTTTTACTGTTTGGCGAATGCAAGACTTGATGAGTATGGGCAAGCACCTTTGTTCTTGGGTGCTTGCCCTGATGCTGTCGTTTATGGTAAGAAAGTGTAATAGTTTAGAAAATCATAGGCCGGGTCAAGTAAGAATTTTGATGGTCGATATCCGACTTAGTCCGTCAATAGTTCTACAAATAGCGAGTGTTGTCCCAAATGAATAACTTTTTTTTTTACCTTATCACCCGAATTGTATGTCAAGTCCAAGTGCAATCCGATCCATTTTGGGATTAAGGCCCAAGAGTTTGGACCTGCCAACGGTAACCCATTCACTGCCTTTGAAGCATGGTGTTAGGGCTTAATCCTATTACAATTGTCAAAATCAGGATGATTTCGCATTTCTTACTAAGAGCACCTAAAACATTTCGAAAATCTATCTGTAAAATCTTCCTGTTCTTTTAAAATTTGAATTTTTATTTCATACTACAAAATTTTAAGAAGGGACATGTTTCGGGTAACTAACTAAGAACTCTTTCTTTCCTTGCTTCTCTTTGGTATTAAACTAGGAACTCTATTAAGGGAATGATATAAGTTCTGAGGCATCATTATGGCTTCACATGCAAAATGTCCATATTATCAAATTTTTCTTATTTGTAGCCTGCTTCAAATATTAAGTTTTTTTTTATGGGTAAAAAAATATTAAGATCAGTTGATTGCAATGGATTGCTTTTATGTTGAAGTTTCGCAAAAACCATTTTCCATTTTCCTTTTTTTTTTTTTCTTCTGACAAGGGGAAAATTGCTCAAAAGTTATTATTATTATTTTTTTTTTGGGTAAAGGCTCAAAAGTTATTTTAACCTTAGCAAATAATATCCTTGACTTATGATTCTGTTTATATAATTGATTTACATCCATATATTAGTATATCACACCATGTTATTGGCAAAATCAACCAATCTAATTCATTGGCCACAAATATGTAAGTATTCCCAAAACATTCATTATTTAACTTAGTCATATAAAATATCAATTTATATTGTAAAGAGAAAAACAAGAAGATTCATAACACTTCGTATAAAGGCAACTAACTTGGGTTGACTAGAAGATAAGTACTTTGAAGACATCTAAAATTCTTACAAATCGTTGAGAAAGATTGCTTATTAATTACATAAAAAGCGAAACGGTTTTATCGGATGTCTCTGAAGAGACAAAGCAAAACGGTTTAAAAAATGGAAAGAGTAACACTTTTTTTCACATTAATTGGATTTCATCTCACTATGGCCTTAGACATTTTCTTTAATGCCTCAATTTTCGCCGATCGCAATCATCATTATAATTATCTCAACTGAATCGCAGTCACTGCATCGGACTCTTCAAGTTCAGGAGATAGATATATGGCATGTGAGATGAAAAATGGGAACGAAAAAATAAATTATGGGATAAGAAAATCAAGTAACCCACAGTAAAAATTACTTTGTCATGCGAAATAAACAATTACAAGAGTAATTAGACAAACAAATTATACACATAGTCAACCACATACTCAACCGACTGCAACCAAAAATCATCAGGACATAACATGGTACTTCCCAAACCAAGTCTAAAAAATGTGATTGATTGTTATGGTTAGTTTGTATTTTCCGAAAGGCCCTTGTGATTCCGCTAATACAGAACTATGGGGGACAGCTAATCACCAGTGATTGTGGCCTAATGGTACAAGCTGATACTCTACACGAGGTCGTGAGGATAACCCACTAACGATGACAATGCCTGCATCTTGCCTTGTCTGTGATGGGAGCTCTGGCAGCTTGGTGCGATTATAGTGACAAGACTTGCCCACCCGAGATAATTGGGTTGCAAATGGTCTTGGATGGCCATCTTCTAGCAAGCTTAAATCAAAATACATCATGGTAAACGCAAGGCTTTCATATTGAATTAACAGAGCGCCAAAGCATTGTCTCCCTGATTGCTCCTCTCCGCCTTTCCTTGACAACAAAGAAGAAGAAAATATGCTCTAAGCTGGTGCGGGAATTTGAATAGAAGAAAGATGAACTATAAACTTCGACAAGGAAATCAGATTTAAATGGATGATAATCAGCAGATTCATTCAATTTAATTACCATATTCACAACTCGAAAATTCCTGTTTTAAATCCTAATTTTTTGCATCGTCACAATAGTTGCTGTTGTTGAAAGTAAGAAACCTCCTTCATCTGACTTGGAATATAGACCTCGATAATTGACATAATGATACAGATTAATCTTTTGGAGCAAGTCTCCAAAAAAACAGTTTAGAGCATATCACTAAACCTCCCAAAATAAATTGTCAAGTTGCAAAAGATGAACATAAGCACATCATTTGCCTACTCTACAGTGTTTTCCTTTGATCGTCTTGAGAGATTTTGCCAAATAAAGATGACAGTGGGGATATTATGCAAAACAAGCACAATTGAGAGAATTCAGGTCACTGATCTAGGGCATAAAAAAAAGAAATTTGGAAGAGAAAACATAACAAACGCTGAAATTGCAGAAAAATATCAATATAAGAGCAGCAATTCTTCATGGTTCTCATGCAAAGCATGGTGCATTTCCATAAGTGGAAAGATAAGCAATAGTTGGGTATCAAACAAAGTTCAAGATATATCATCAATTCAGACAGGCACATCCACACCTAACAATTCCAGCACTGTGAGCAAGTCCATTTAAGTATTATTTGTTTTGAGGAATAGTCACTCGTATGAACTATGGTGGACTAGCTATACCCCGTTAGCATTATAACCATTTCATTGTGTGCTTCCTTATCAAACAAAACAGAGCAACCTAAATGTCTAGTTGGTTTGTGGCAAATAATGTGAAGCTTGTCCATGGAAAAACATGAACTTTTTAGCATCAAGTTGAGGATTCATAATATAAATGGATCCTAGAGCAGCAGCAGTAGCTAAACAACAAGTGTGGAAGAAAGAAAGAAGCATGAACCATTACCTGAAGAATAAAAATTAGACATTGGAGAGAAATCTTCTTATGCAAGTACCGGTAACCTATAAAAGATATTTGTTTGAGAGAGGAGAGATGGTTGTGAAGACCACTTACTCTTTCCACATTCCTCATATTTCTCATCCAAAGAGAAATTAGAGATGAAGGAAACAAAATTTTCCACGCTTCTTATCCTCCACTGTTGATAGTCTTCCCATAGTCCTCATACTTCTCATCCAAAAGTCTGAAACAGGACGAGCAATTACTCCCAAATAAAAGTTATCTTTCTTGCATAATGAACAACTACAAGAGTGATCAGAACAAAATTCTACGCACACCGAATTGACTGCAACAAAAAATGAACTGGAATACCATGTTGATGATCTGCTGGAAAACTCTTATGATGATGTTAACCGACAAGTATGGGAGACCACTAATTACTGGAGATGGTGACATATTGGTACCGACTGATATTCTACGAATGTGAGTCAGGAGATCAAATGACTTGATATGGGCTAATAACGCTTAAGAATGATTAGCTACTCCTATTGGTATATCTGGAATGCTTGAAATGCAGTAATCTTTAACAATAAATCACTTGATCTTGAAATTGTCATTCATACAGATTAGCTCTTTAAGACTATGTATCTTGTAAAAATGTAAGAGAGCTAGGTCATAATTGGGTGGACGAAAGGCAGGGAGTGTAGAGTAAACCTGAGCGAGGTTTTGTGAAGATTACTGCTATGGGTCTTACATTGAAGGAACCATACATGCTGTTGTCAGGATTATGGCCAAAAATGAAAGGGGGGAGATGATTGCCTGCAGAGGTGTGGTGGTGCAAGCTATATCTGCAAAGGAGGCTGAATTACTTGCTGTTCAAAGAGCATTGTAGTAGCTAAAGTAAAAGCTAAACCAAGGTATTGGTGGAGCTGAATGCAACTGTGGTATACAAGGATATCATTAATTTTTCCAAGCAGTGCAATTAAAGACTAAAGGATGCTCCTGCTGGCATTCAAGAAGCTAAAGATCATTTGCTTATTTCAACCGTGAGTTGTTGGCCTAAAAAGATAAAACCCCATCGAGGACACACCCAAATGTTAGTCTCTGACCTTTGGTGGCTGGTTTCTGGAAATTCTGTGAGAAACATCTCCATGGAAAGAAATTAATCCGTATTAAGCATTGAACTTAAGAACATAATAGAAATCGATGCCTTTAAACCCAAAAACTGATCTCATCGCCAGAGCTGACTTTAGGTGGAACAACAAATTGCAGCAGATAGCAAATGGAAGTGAAAGAATGAAAGAAGTCATAAGAATTACCTGAAGAAGGAAAAGTAGTGGAGATAAATCTTTTGTCATGGCTCGGTTGTGATCAATTTCAATTCATTGGATCCGAACACCACCCATGTAGATGAGAGGGATCTCTTGGATGAGAGCCAATAGTCCCCAGTGAGTTTTGAGCATCGATCTTTCAGAATCTTGCATGAAGATATCTCCAGAATTTGGACAGATCATAGTCATCCTTATTGCCCCATTCTGCCTTTCCTTAACAGCAAAGAGAAAGAAAATGTGCTCTGAGATGTTGTGGGAATTTAAAAAGGAAAGATGAACCATGAACTTTGCCAAGGAAGTCAGATTTAAATGGCTTATAATCTGCAGGGTTCATTCAAATTTAGTTGTCACATTTGCCAACTCGAACACACCTGTTTTAAATCCTATTTTTTGCATCCTTACAGAAGCTGCTGGTGTTGGAAGTAAAAAAGCTTCTTCATTTGACTATGAATATAGACCTCAATAGTTGACACAGTGATACAGATTAATCTTTGAAAGCATGTTGCCAAAAAAAAAGTTTTAGAGCATAGTAGTACTTCTACCAATAACAAATAGCCTATTGTTTTTCTTTTGTTAAGTTGCAAAAGGTGAACATAAGCACATAAGTTGCCTACCTCGGCACTGTTTGCACTTGATCCTCCTGATAAATTTTGCCAAATAAAGATGACAGTGGGATATTCTGCAAAACAATCACAATTGAGAGAATTCAGGTCACTGAGCTAGGATATAAAAAATGAGAAAAGATAATTGGAAGAGAAAACATAACAAACATTGAAGTTGTGGACAAATAACAATATAAGAGCAACAATTCTTCGTGATTCTCACGTAAAGCATAGTGCATTTCCATAAGTGGAAAGATAAGCAATTTTTGGCCATCAAACAGTTCAAGATATATCATCAATACGTACAGGCACATACACACATCATAATTCCAGCACTGTGAACAAGTCCATGTAAGTATTATTTGTTTTGAGGAATAGTCACTTGTATGAAGCAGTGATCGGTTGACTCGCTATACCACATTAGAATTATAATCGCGTGCTTCCTTGTCAGACAACACAGAGCAACCTAAATGTCAACATTGGACCTTCAATAGCTGGTTTGTGGAAATTTAGGAGAAGCTTGTCCATGGAAAAACATGAACCTTTTAGCATCGAATTGAGGATTCGGAATAGAAATGGATCCTGGAGCAGCAGCAGTAGCTAAACGACAAGTGTGCAAGAAAGAAAGAAGTTCAAATCATTACCTGAAGAGCAAAAATTAGAAATTGGATAGATACTGAACTTGATCAACTACGATGAGTGGGATTTCTCGGATGAGGTGCCAATAGTCGCCATTGAGTTTTGAGCATCAATATTTTAGAAATTCACAGTGAAATATGCCGAATACTTAGAGGAGGGAACAAAGCCATCCTCTAGCAAGTTCCGGTAACCTATAAAATGTAGTTGTTCGAAAGTGGAGAGATGGCTGTGAAGACCACTTGATAATCTTTCCACGTTCCTCATATTTCTCATCCAAAGAGAGGTAGAGATCAAGGAAACAGAATACTCCGCGCTTCTTACATCCTCCACTATTGATATTCTTGGATGAGAGGTAGAGATCAAGGAAACAGAATACTCCGCGCTTCTTACATCCTCCACTATTGATATTCTTTCCACATTCCTCATGTTTATCATCCAAAAATCTGAAACAGAACTATCAATTAGTCCTGAATAAACATAAAGTTTCCTGCTTAGAGTGATCAGAACAGAATTATATGCATACCCAATTGACAACAACGAAAAATGAACCGGGATACCCTCTTGATAACTTTTCTTCTTTTTTTTTTCGCTGAAAAATTCTTGTGATTTTGTTAACTTACAAGTACAGGAGGCCACCAATCACGGGTGACGGTGACTTGTTGGCACGGGCTGATATTCTACAAATGTGAGGTCATGAAATTGAATGATTGGTATAGGCTGATAACTCCTAAGAATGATTGCCTATACTTGTTGGTATATTTGGAGTGTGTTGCCGATAAAAATGTAAGCTGAGTCATGATAAGGTGGATGAAAGGCAAGGTGTGTGGAGTAAACCTGAGCTAGGTTTCATGAAGATTAACTGAGGCGGGGTCTTACATAACATGCCATCATTGGGATTGAGGCCAGAAATGAAACAGGGGAGATGGTCGCCTACAAAGGATGCTGAATTACTTACTAGTCCAAAGAGCATTGCGGTGGCTAAAGAAAAAGACAGGCCCAAGGCAATAGATAAGATGGATGCAGCAGTGGCATACGAGGATATCATCAACTTTTGCAAGCAGTGCAAATGGAGACTAAAGGAAGCTCTTGCTGGGATTCAAGCAACTAAATATCATTCTTTCAGCCCTGAATTTTAGTTGTATATCACGATACGGCAGGGTTTCTGGAAATCCTATGTGACACTTCTCCATGGGAAAAAATTAATTCGCACAAAGCATCGAATTGAAGAACAGAAGAGAAATTGATGCATTCAAGACCAAAAAGCTTACCTGGACCCTAAAAAATTGACTGCACATCGAAGGATGAATCGTGGCAGTTAGCAAATGAAAGAGAAAGTGGATCAATTTCGCTTCACCAGATTTAAAACCAATCAATGCGCATGTCAGGGATTTCTTGGATTTTCCCAGAAATTTATGTGAGACATCTACATGAAGGGAAACTTGGTTTGCATCACACATCGAATTGAGGAAGCAGAATGGGAAATCGATGCCTTCGAAACCATAAACTTACCCGAACCCTAGAAAACCTGACCATACCAGCACGAATCAATTCATCGGATTCGAAGGCCATCCATGGCGATGAAAGGGATGACTTGGATGAGGGGCCAATAGTCGCCGGTGTGTTTCGAGCATCGATCTTTCATAATCTTGCATCTACGAATGTGCAGATCTTGGAGGGAGGGAGGGAGGCCATCCTTTGGCAAGTCCCTCAACTTCGGGCAATCAAAAAACCCTAAACTCCGGAGAGAGGAGAGATGGTTGCGAAGGCCATCTGATAGTCTTTCCACGTTTTTCGTGCCTCTAATCCAAAGAGTGGTAAGAGAGGAAGGAAAGAGAAGACTCCAGGCATCCTCCGAAGGAAACCGCACCTTCTCTCCCTTCCCTCCCATGCTTCTTCCGTCAATCATCAGGTTCGTGAGGGATGTGAGAAGGGGTAAGCCCCATTCTCTCACTGGCTGTTTCATATTCTCGCACTTCCAAATCTGGAACGATTGCAAATTGGGAGGCAAACCTCCTTCGGGCAAGCATTGGATATTTTGGCAAAGCACAATGTTTATGGACCGGAGGGATGTAAGATGACGCCACTTTGGTAGAGACTTTATCTTCGGACATTCAGAGACATAGATACGTGACAGGATAATGGGAAGGGGGAGGGAATCTATTATTTCCAATGCCCCACACCCAGTTATATTCAAAGAAGTGAGATTGTTACAGCTGGTGATACTGGTGATAGACTTTATGTTCGGACATCTTGCAAGTGTAACACTCGATAGGGTGAGGGGAAGGGGAGGAAAGTCCTCTATTAGATGACAGTCACTTATACTCAATAGAGTGAGATGGGAGAGCGTGTGAAGGAATTGTGGTAGGCTTCTTAGATTTGGACAATCGAAAATTTCCATATTTTTGAGTGATTCTATGGTGATTTCTTCCGGCGATTCCACTCCCTCACAGTTTTTAATAACAAAGTTCCTCAAAGTAGCAAGTCTACCGTTGGCAGAGGGACAAAATGTCAAGAATCACATTTACTTGTACATGAAGATTGAAGTTGAGATATCACGTTGTTGCTGTTGAGGTCATATGAAGAAAAGATTGGTCTTATGAGTTTCGGACACCATTCAATAGACAAATAACTAAGTGTGTACATCTTGCCTGGAAGCTTTTCTAAACTGATGCAATTACTCAATTCCATCTTTTTAAGGTTGCATGGCAGCTCTATTTCTGTTTCTCCTGCCACAAATGATGTGAACTGAGGACAGCTTACGATGGTTAATTCCTGGAGGCAAGTAAGATTTAGCATTTCATTTCCATCTTGCCACAAGTATTTTAACCGGTCACACCTTCCTATATGAAGCTCCTTTAGCTTGATCAAGTGGCTCATAAACCCATGATCAAAGCAAACAAACTCTGCAAGATTCTTAATTGTAAGAATGGTCAAAGAAGTTAGGTTGATCAAGTTCTTCAAGATCTCCTTGTTACAATCCTCAAGGAACAACTCATGGAGAGATGGAAGATGAACATCATTGGTTGAGTTTTTCAAATATGGACATGAATGGATTTCAAGCTTTATGAGACGATCAAGTTGACAAGGCAATGTCCCAACCAACAAAGGACAGCCTCGAACAACAAGATACTTAAGACAGGAGAATGAGACTTCTTCTTCTGGGTGCCAAGCATAAGGAGACCAATCCTTCCATGCCAACATCTCTTCGAACTTCAAAGTGGTTAGGGATGAATAAGGCCTTGTACCTCCGTAAAATTCAAAGTCTATCATTCTAATTGCATGTAGGCCTTTAAGAGATAATTCCTTAAGTGAAGGTAGTTGTCCAATCATAGACAACGACATAACATTAGGACAGTCCCACAAGCATAAAGACACTATTTTATAATAGGATGTATAATCTAACCATGATGGAATACTGCACCACGATAGTTCAAAATTGCAAGATTTTCAAGATGTGAGGTCTCAGAGACTCAAGCACATGTGCTTTGCGCTCATGATTATGGAGATCTCCCAAATGTTCACTCCAATGCAAGGATAAGTTGGTAAGGCCTAGCTTTCGAAGCAAATTAGCATCAACTGCATCTATAACTTCTTCCACCTTTTGCAATTCCGATTTGAATAATACTCCTTCAAGATGTGGCAAGTTCTTTAACTCTTTCAACTGGGACCTTTTCTCTAGTCCTACCACAAATTTGGACAAGATAATAAGATTCTTTAAATTACCGATACCCAACGGCATCTCTTTTAGACTCTCTGTATCTCTAATATCAAGAAACTGTAAGCAGACTAACTTTGTGATACCTTGAGGCAACTTTGAAAGCTCTTGACAACCTCTTAAAATCAGAGTCTGTAATTTGCACAAGGTGCCAATTGACTCAGGTAGCCTCTTGATATGAGTGTACGAGAAATTGAGATATAGAAGGTGTTTTAAATCACCAACACAATTCGGTACCTCTATGATGTCACAACAACATAACAAGAATACTCTCAAGTACTTAAAGTTTGTTAGGAAGTCATTTAGCACCTTGTTGGAAATAGAGAAAGAGCACCTACTAGATCCATCACGCACTAGAATTAAACTTCTTAGTGCCTTCATTCCTTGATATGGTTTCAGGCATTTTGATGTAACATACAAAGATGGGATGAATGATGCATAACGAGTTTTTTCAAGAGATGATACATCATGTTCATTACTTGCCACCTGAGACCCCCCCGAGCTAAAGCAAGTCCCACCCAAAATTGACTTTGCTAGATCATTCAAAAGATCATGCATTGAAAACTTACATGCGTCGATACTTGATTGTTGAAGAAATGACCTGGATACTAACTCATCAAAGTGCTCCCATCCCAATTTCAAGATATTCTCATTTGCTTTTTGCCCATCTAAAAGTCCCTCTGCTATCCATAAGAGTACCAACTCATCCTTCTCGATTTTGTAATCCTTGGGAAATTCTGCACAATAAGCAAAACATCTCTTCAAATAGAAAGGAAGATGGACATAGCTCAATTTTAAAACTGGGAGAACCTCATCATTCTCTGCCGTCGGAAGATCCCATATTTTGTTATTTAAGGTATCTTCCCATTCATCAGGATTACTTTTAGTACGTAGGACACCACCCAACATCTTTGCCGCCAAAGGTAAACCTTTACATCTTTCAGCTATTTTCTTGCCTATTATTTTAAAAGCTGGGTGGCTCTCAAAATTTGTTGCTCCAAGAGCATGAAAGGCTAATAAGCTTACACAATTATCACAGGACAATTCCCTCAAAGGATATGGTGAAGCTCTTGTTATGGAAGCAACATTAAGGTTGCGAGTCGTGATGATAATCTTGTTTCCCCTAGCCCCCACTTCAAATGGCTTTAAGAGATCAATCCATCTTTGGTAGTTCTCATTCCAGATATCGTCTAAAACCACAAGAAACTTCTTCCCAGATAGACTATCCTTCAACTTAACTTGAAGCTTGTCAAAATCTTCACCATTGTTGGACAATCCAGTGATCGACTGCAAAATAGTCTTTGTTATGTCAAGGACATCAAAAACATCTGAGACACAAACCCATGCTCTCTTCTCGAAATAGCTATTCACTTCGCATTATTATATAGTTGCTGAGCCAAGGCCGTCTTTCCAACATCGCCCATCCCAACTATGGGGACTATGCTTAGTGGGGCATCATTATTTTTGACCTCATAGATCAATAGTTCGAGTATCTCCCTTTCTTCCTCCTCCCTGCCAAAAAATCGACGCTCCGGTAGAGAACTAGTGGGATCCCTTTTATTGATGTAGTTGGATGTGTTCACAACTGTTGTACTTTAGCTAGTTAGCTAGTACGTTCATGATGGGGTGCGATTGGACCGCACCATTTGGACTTGATACGGTACGATGGAAGGACACCATTTATAGGGGTATTATGGAGACGTATAAAAACCTCCCGGACACAACCATTGGGATGGTTGGCAATTCATTCGCACTAAATTTTCTCTCCATTTCCATCAAAAAAGAAAGCGGCATTCTTCAGTTTTGCAAGAACGATCGGCATTTACGCTGTGGAAATCGGGTGTTTTCCTTGTGATTACATCCAGACTAACGTGAGGAAGTGTTATTCATGATTTATTCGCAATTCAACGTTCGATCTGGGGCCATTTGCTGTTTGTGCATCAGAATCAGGTAAGTCGTCTTCAACCGACTTGAATTCCAACATCGGTATCAGAGCCCGATCGTGATTTCTGCCTTGTTTTTTTATCGAGTTTTCTCATTTACCGTTTGATATTGAGATCAAGAGATTGTATTCTACACTGTTTGGATGTCTGATAGTCGGAATTGCCATATGAAAAACTCAAAATTGAACCGGAGCGAAGAACGGGTTTCGGGGTCGCGTGATCCGTGAGGTTTTGGCCGTTTTTCGAAATGATTTTTTCGTCAAAATTAATTTTTGAATATACAGGGTCAAAGACCTCGTCGAGATGAGTCCGGCGGTGGGTCGAGCGCCGCCGGGAGACGCCGGACGCGCCCACACGCGTGGCCAGAAGCCGCTGCGCGTGGATGACACGCGCCGGTCGGCGAACCGGCATGTGCGCGACGCGTGCCAGTCGGCGAACTGGCACGTGATGACGTCACCCAACGGTCAGTAACCGCTGGGATGACGTCATCGATGACGTCAGCGCCGGCGACAGTTGGCCGGCCGGTGACCCGACCTGACCCGAGACTCGACCCGACTGTTGACCGGTCAACGGTCGGACTGGTCAACCGGTCCGATGGTCAAATCGGTCGGACCGGTCGGATCGGTCGGACCGGCCAGCAGCTGTTTGGCTCGCTGGCGCATGCGCCACATGCGCCGCGCACTCAGGCGGCACGTGTGGGCGCATGCGGGCTCCGATTGGAGCATGGTCGATGGCATTTGGTTCGTATGAGTGTCCTCTACACAGTGGTATAATTATTTTATACTTTTAAATTTTATAAATGTATGAAAATGCGTAGGAAACCCTATGTACGCGTATTTTTTTGGGGGTTTAATGCAGCTTATTCATTTGTAGCTTGTATTTTCTTGTGATTAGGGAAATACAGTAGCTAACTTGTGTGCAAATGATGTTATATATGCTGTGTAGAGCTTGGTTCAATGATATGATGTATATATTTTAATATACTTGCAATTTTCTAGTTGCTAGAAAATTAGAACAATGGTAGGAAATCCATTACATATTGAATTGCAATTTTAGTTATAATTGAAGCATGATTGTTGTTTATACGCTGGTTATTATCATGTGATGTTTTTTTTTTTTTTTTTTTTAAGGAAAATGTAGAAATTACATAAGGTCATGTAATTATTTTTCCTAGTGGGAGTTCGTAGGTTGGTAGAATTGAAAGAGTTCTCACCTAGAACTTAAAATTTGCGCAAATTAAACTAACTAATGATAATATAATAATTGTACATAGAAGTTGATTGGGAACATTGTGAACTTTTGCTTTTGTGTCTTTTGTTGAATTATCATTAATTTAGTTTGTCTTTGTTGCAAATTAAATATGTGTGTTATTCTGTAAAGTGTGCTAGTATTGATTCTGCGTTTATTATGTTAATGTGTTATAGTAATTGATTATGGCTTCGGCATCCAAGACCATTGTGGCTGACCTCAATAAATGTGAGAAGCTGAACGGTGACAATTATGATATTTGGCACCGAAAGGTTTAGTACATCCTTGAGGAGCAAGAGGTTTTGAAAACCCTCAACCATACCATGGATGAACTTGAGCATGGAACTTCAGCTCAACACAGGAGAGATCTAGAAGCTTATCAAGCTTGGAAAAAGAAAAATAGTATTGCTCACATTACGTTGCTGAGCTGTATGCAAGATGATCTCATGTGTGAGTTTGAAAGTTATGATAAAGCTCAAGCTATGTGGGTTGCCTTGAAGGATAAGTTTGGGGGTAGATCTGCCACTAAGCTAAGGAGACTCACCATCAAGTTTGACACATTCCGAAAGCGCCCAAATGTAACAATGAGGCAGCATCTTTGGGAGATGTCAAACATGATTCGTGAGCTGAAGTCAGCACGTCACTCCCTTACTGATGAACAGCAAGTTCAGGCTGTTATAAGGTCTCTTCCTGACAATTGGGAGCATATGAAGATCAATATGACGCATAATGAAAATATTGTCACTTTTGATGATATTGCGCGTCATTTGGAATTAGAGGATGAGTGCCTAGAGGCTGCGAGATCCTCTACCCATGCTTATGTTGCTGAATCGAGTTCGCGCAAGGCTTCGGGCTTCAAGCGCAAAAGGAATTCTCAATTCAACAACAAAGGGAAGAGGACTGATCATGCACCTAAGAGGGCTAAGACCTTCCAACGCAAGAAGCGTGGTGGGAAGAAGGACAAGGCCAAGATGGAGTGCTACAATTGTGGCAAGCTAGGTCACTTTGCTCGTGAATGCATTGAGCCTAAAAATGTACCCTATTACTCCATTACTTTGAGTAATGCTTTTGTTTCTAGTACTGTAATGCTTGTTGAATCTCATCCAATGTGGACTGTAGACTTAGGAGCAACAGACCACGTAGCTAGAGATCGAGAAGCATTTGTGGAGTATCGTTGGATACCGCCTGGAAAAAGATGGATATATGTTGGGAATAACTCAAGAGTTGAAGTGAAGGGTGTCGGCACATGTAAATTAATCTTACGTGGTGGTCGAAACCTATTCCTGCATGATGTCCTTTATGCTCCAAATATTTGACGAAACTTGGTCTCTGTAGTTGTTCTTCTTAGCTTAGGTTATGTATTGAATTTCCATGGTGATTGTGTTGACATTTTGTATGGAACAGTTTACTATGGTTCAGGTCATGTATCGAATGGTTTTATGGTGTTAGACATTGACTATGATCAGTACTATGTTAATGTTGATGGTTGTTTTTCTTTAATTGTATCTTCTAGTAATGTTGAGATTGATGCAAGTACTTGGCATGCTAGATTAGGTCACATTGGATTGCAAAGAATGCAAAGATTAGCTAGAGAAGGCCTTTTAGGGTCACTCACTAATGTTAGTCTATCCGTATGTGAATATTATCTAGCGGGAAAAGCAACTAGAAAACTATTCGGTAAAGGGACTAGAGCCGAATTTCCATTGCAACTTATTCATTCTAACATTTGTGGTCCTTTGAATATGAGGGCGAGGCATGGAGCCTCATATTTCATCACTTTCATAGATGACTTCACATATTTCGGTTATGTCTTTATGATCTCCCATAAGTCAGAAGCATTAGACTACTTTAGACGATATATAGCGATGGTAGAGAATCAGTTGAACAAAACAATAAAGGCATTGAGAACCGATCGTGGACGTGAGTATCTATCGGAGCAATTCAAGGCTCTTTGTGATGAAAAGAGAATTGTACGACAATTGACTATTCCTGGTACTCCACAACAAAATGGGGTAGCTAAGAGAAGGAATAGAACCCTATTGGAAATGGTTAGGTCTATGATGGCGCAAGCAAATTTACCTATCTCCTATTGGGGAGATGCGTTATTGACTTCTACCTATATACTTAACCGTGTGCCCTCAAAATCGGTCACTTCCACCCCTTATGAATTATGGACTGGTAGGAAACCAGACTTGAGTAGTCTACGTCCATGGGGATGTGCAGCTTATGTTCATGATTCTTCCCATAAACATGGCAAATTGGATCCTAGAGGGAAGAAATGTATCTTTATAAGATATTCCGAACACTCCAAAGGGTACGTGTTCATAGGTGAACAAGCTAACAGAAGTATGACCGAAATGGAGTCACGATATGTCACGTTCTTGGAGAACGATTTTCCTAATAGAGGTGAGATTGATAAGGACTTCCAATTATATGAGATGGAAGATCTTGATAACACACCCACTGATGTTGTAGAGGGAAATGAAGATTTATCTCAACACACAAGACCTAGTGGGAGTGTTGCATTGTCTGATGAATTGAATTCGAGAGAAATTCAATTGCGTAAAAGTAATCGTAAAGTATTCCCCGTCATCGTTTTGAGATTGAAGGGGAAGCATTTATGATTGCTCAAAATGACGATGCCGAGCCTAAGACTGTTCAAGAGGCTCTCTCATCCTATGACAAGGAAGAATGGAGAAAAGTTTTGAAAGATGAGATGGAGTCAATGAGGGCAAACCATGTCTGGGACTTGGTTGATCTACCACCCAATCGTAAGGCCATTGGAAACAAATGTGTCTTTAAGATTAAGCGTAGGGCGGATGGATCCATTGAAAAGTATAAGGCTAGTATTGTGGCAAAAGGTTATTCTCAACAAGAGGGTATAGATTATGAGGAAACTTTTTCACCAATTGTAAGGTTTGCCTCAATACGCCTTATTCTAGCCATCGTTGCACATTTGGACCTTGAATTACATCAAATGGATGTAAAGATGGCATTTCTCAATGGAGAATTAGATGAGGAAATCTATATGAAACAACTAATAGGTTTCATAGCTAAAGGTCAAGAGTATAAAGTTTGCAAGCTTCATCGCTCAATATATGGCCTTAAGCAATCATCTAGACAGTAGTATCTTCATTTTCATTGAGCAATAATAACATTTGGTTTCACGATGATCGAAGAAGATCACTGTGTATATGTCAAGCGGTCCAAAGATAAATTTGTGATTTTATCATTTTATGTGGACGATATTCTGTTGGCTGGAAATGACAAGGTTTTGGTTATCACCATAAAAGAATGGTTGTCCTCCAATTTTGAGATGAAGGACATGGAAGAAGCTGCTTATATATTAGGAGTTAAGATCGAAAGAGATCGATCAAGGAAACTCCTTACTTTATCACAAGAGTCTTATATTATGAAGATTCTTGAGCGTTTCAATATGCAGCATTGTAATCTCATTGATACCCCTGTCATGCAAGGTGAAGGCCTAAGTACTGAGATGTGTTCTAAAACTCCAGAAGAAATCAATGTGATGAAAACTGTTCCTTACGCTAGTGCGGTCGAAAGTTTGATGTATGCTATGATGTGTACTCGACCCGACATATGTTATGCCGTAGGATTGGTGAGCCGATATCAATCAAATCCCGGTCAAGCACACTGGAAAGCAGTGAAGAGGATTCTGAGATACTTGAAGGGCACCATGGACTATCGACTTTGTTACCAAGTGAATGATTTACGCCTATTGGGTTATTTAGATACCGATTGGGGTGGAGATCTGGATGAGCGTAAATCGACTTCTGGATATGTGTTCTTGCTTAATGGAGGTGCGATTTCTTCGAATAGCAAGAAACATACATGCACGGCCTTGTCTACGATGGAGGCAGAATTTATTGCATGTTCTGCCGCAGTGCAAGAAGCAATATGGCTAAAACGTTTCTTGGAAAATTTAGCCACTGTCACTGAAGTTTCAAGACCGGTGATAGTTTATTGCGATAGTCAAGCAGCCATTGCCTATGTGAAAGATCCCAAGTATTATGGAAGGACAAAGCACATTGACATAAAGAATAACTTTATCAGAGATATTATAGCGCAGAAAGAAGTGATCCTACAATATATTTCAACCAATAGAATGGTTGCTAATCCATTTACAAAGGCTATTCCTAGAGACATGTTCTTGACCCATAGGATGTCATTAGGATTGCGTAGAATGTGATATCTATTATTGTAGAGGTTCATTGGTTTATGTATTTGTGGACAGATGTATTGTACTTGTTTGTTTATTAGTGATTTGATGTTTTATCAATAAGTACAAATCCACTATGAGACTAGCACATACACACATATATTATTGAAAAGTATGTCAACAGGCAATGATTGGCTCACTCACACGAGCAATCACCTCAAGTGCTGTAGTTAGCATGTTGAAATGAGACGTTATGTACAAATAAATGTTGAAGAGCAAGTTTGGTACATAAAATATGTCGCCTTGATTGGAGTCAAGATGAGGCCTGTGATTGGTTTATAATAAGACCGAACATGATAATCCCACAATCATGTATGCCTGAAAGATGCCGGATGTGAGTACTTAATTGGACACTATAGAAAGCGAGCTGATATAACACTCGGGCTAAACATGAGTACGTGAGAAGCACGTGACTATGTTTAGGCTAAAAATCTGTATAGTGGATATATTTGATGATTGACATACACTCTTATAGAAAGAGTAATCCATTATAGCATGTAATTCATACTACATGTGCATTATACGACCAATAAGGGAAGATGAGTAAAATTATCCCTATTTACTCATTGTGTGAGCCCTTGAGGTAATTTGTATTTTACCTCAATTTTGTGCTCTATGTTACTTCGACTATGTTCTCAAAGTGAAAAATCAATGTTGCTACTTTAGCATGTTACGGGCGGTCATGAATAGATATGGCCTATGGGACGTGTCTAGGAAAGTAGTTGTTCTGAAATTGAGAGAGACATGAGTGCGAATGAAGACTATTGTTGTTTTACATCTATCGCGTGTATTTACTGGTCGATCAATTATATCGCCCTATGTGGTTGCGGATGTAATTGTAAATACATGGTATTTTGAGAATAGTCAAGTATAGCCTTTAAGGGATAGGTATACTTGGATTGATGTAACAAAATATGTCTGGGGCACTGTGAGACATCGATTGTTTATTTCTTTTCAGGGTTGTAGCCATTATGTTATCTCTAACAGGTGCATAATTTGAGCTCCCAATTGCAGGTGTACTCACTGGTCGCACGGCTTATTTGCCAGTATGAATTGTTTTGTAAAGTTGATGAATGTTGAATGCCTTATATTCTTGATAGAGAACTGTCAAGCCCATCATGTCCGAGTGGGAGATGTTGTACTTTAGCTAGTTAGCTAGTACGTCCATGATGGGGTGCGATTGGACCGCACCATTTGGACTTGATACGGTACGATGGAAGGACACCATTTGTAGGGGTGTTATGGAGACATATAAAAACCTCCCAAACACAACCGTCGGGATGGTTGGCAATTCATTCGCACTAAATTTTCTCTCCATTTCCATCAAAAAAGAAAGCGGCATTCCATTTCAGTTTTGCAAGAACGATCGGCATTTACGCTGTGGAAATCGGGTGTTTTCCTTGTGATTACATCTAGACTAATGTGAGGAAGTGTTGTTCGTGATTTATTCGCAATTCAACGTTCGATCCGGGGTCATTTGCTGTTTGCGCATCGGAATCACGTAAGTCATCTTCCGCCGACTTGAATTCCAACAACAACGTTTGCTTCCAAGCCTAGACGAGCCATCCCATCGACGATAGCTTCCAACTTACGATTGATCTCTTGGACCGTGGTTTTAGACACGAGCGAGGATGGGTTCGGATTCCATTTGGAGGGTTTATTTCGGCCAAAGCAAGAGAACTTCCATTTCATTCGACCTTTGCTTGTGCTGGATTCTAACTCCATCTTTAACTTGAGTAGTTTTGATGGCGAACTCATCGAGCAAGTCTTCCATGTCATAGGCCAAGTCCCCAATAGCATCCAACGATAGCTTCACTAGATGACTACCTTCGAGTTGCTTGTTCTCTGCATCAGCCAGCATTGCATTGATCCATTTCAGCTTTTCCCCCACTCCTTGAGCAGGGCAATGCTGATTCCTTCTTGTTGTGTAGAGCCCAAAAGGAGAGGAGCCAACTTCTCAAACAAGACTTGAAAGAGGGAAGCCAAGAAGAAACCCAAAATGATCTCTCCAATGGCCATGGGTGAATCGGTCACTATAGAGAACAACAAAGGTGTTATGATGATGCAAAGTTAAAATAAGCTAGTGGAGAGCGAAAACTATGAATTATACGAAGACCAAGACGTTCACTAACCAAAGAGAATAAAAAACAGACCAAGACTTTTAAGAGACGCATACGAAAAGTTAGACAAATCAAAATAAATAGTTTTTTGCCCAAGAGTGCTTGTTTCGTCAATTGTTCTCCCTTTTCTTCAGATCGAGACTTTTCTTGTGGTTATCCAAACAGAGGATAAAATATGATTTTTCTACCCATGACCAACTTAGAGCGCACACGTATTTTCTTCAAAAACTTCATTGCTTACGACTGATGCATTGGCTTTTCTTGCATTCATATATAATTTGAGTCTTTATGATTCATTGTCCTTTTTTTCTGCTTTATTGGTGAATATGCGATCAATGTAGGCTTTTACGTGACAGTTACAGTGCTGAAAATTTGCATATGTTTAAGATACGATAAGATTATTGATTCCTCCTTCAACATGAATGACCATGTAAAGAGATCAAAGGCAGCTAATTTTGTCTATTCAATAAGGAAAATAAAGCACGTGCCTAAACAAGAAAAAAGGGTCAGGCACACCACTACCATTAACCAAGTTGGTTTAGTTCGCTTTGCAAATAGTGAAGGAGTAAAAAATCACCAGCTAACATTATATAATCTACTGAAAATTATACTTTATGCATAAGACTGATGAACGGGAAATTTGTGTTCAGAGGACCATGATTCTCTAATCAAGCGATTCCGATTATCAACTATTACCTCAGCACCCTTCAGCGGATCATCGTTGCCCATCTTCCTATGAGGTTTTAACACTGTAATTGCCACTTAAAGCCTACATTGTTCGCATATCCAGAATATGCGATCAATGAGCAGAAACGTTCGGAGAGCATGTGCTCTCCATTCAGCCTTTCGTCTGTTTTTCTACATCTTTTTGTGCAGCAAGAAGGCATTCTCTCTAGAAGCGTTCTTTAAACATTCTGTATTCTGAATCATTCATAAAGGCGTGAAGTTCACTCAGACATAGCGTGCTCTCCATCACACGCAATGGTGATCTGATGATTCCGACAAGTATGAAAAGATCGAACAAACAAAAGGTTGCTTTCAACAATTTATTTCCTATTTACCTTGGATGAAAGCAAATGTCCCTCTTTTATTTTTGTCTTCTATTGGTCTACAATTAAGAAAAAAAATGACGAGTTTCCCATAATTTGATAACATCATAATGTAAAATTCACAAGGAGATTAGAGCCATATTAATCTGTTTAACAATATGACTCTTTTTTTTTTGGTCTAAGCATTTCACTTCTTTCAAGTGGTGACTTTGTATTTTTTTTCCCTCTCCCTTCTTTCTATCATATCTTTTACTTTTTGGTAGCAGGAATGCACGATCATAAACATTTACTTTTCATTCACACTTTTTTTTTAATGAATTATTTCTAAAACATGTACTAAACCCTTAATTCGCCGATTACATGCATTATTAGTCCCCTCTCTCGGGCTCAACGGGAAAATATATTATATATATATATAGAGAGAGAGATTAAATCCATGGAGTGATGTGTTCTTGGCTTCACAGCCCCACCAATTGATTATATATCATAATTTTTTTGACGCCTTCAAAAATTAAAATTAAAAATGATCGACTAAAGATTCTTTAGCATGAATTAGAACTTAAAAGGGGGAAGTCAACAAATATAAGAAAGTTACTCATGATAAAATTTATGTTTCTTGATTTCTCTATTTCTCTGTCCCTGAAACGGGTTTGGAATAGAAATCCATTTGATAACGCAAATTGATTTTTCTATTTCTGAAATAAATTTTTATTTTACAAATTTTTTGGAGGAGAAATCAGAAGCTAGAAATATAGGGCCTGCATGTTTTTATTCTTTATTTCTGTTTCTGAACACTTTTTTTGTTTTTTTGTTCCTTGGAACAAAAAAAGAACAGAAACGCGTTTGGTTGCGTTTTTGTTCTTTTTTTGTTTTTTTGTTCCCGGAACAAAATTGAAACAAAAAAAACTTACTTATGGAATCCAGAAACACTTCTTGAAGGCCTAAAAAGAACAAAAACAAAAATCAAAAGAAACAAAACCGGAACACTCCTTCGTTCGTGCCCTTCGTTCTCCTTTCTCCTTCGTTCCTTTCTCCCTTTTAAGGCGTCTCTCCCTTCTCTCCGGCGCCTCTCACTCGGGCCGACTCTCCGGCGACTCCCCACTCCGCCGACTCTCCGGCGCCTCCCACTCGGGCCGACTCTCGGGCGCCGACAGCTAGTGCTCCTTCACCGGTTGAAGCTTCCGAATCCAGGTAAGTTTCTGTTGCTCCTCCTTTTCCGTTCAACGAGGGCTTCGGCGAGAGCCACCCAGCGACGCTTGATCTAGCCACCTTCACCGACAGCAGGGATGCTCGCTCGAGCCTCAAGCGAGCGTTGCTCGCCCAGATCTGCGGCAGATTTGGGCGACATCTGCTCGCTAGAGCTGCTCTGCCGAGCTCGAGCTGCTGTGGTCGCTTGGCAGAGTAGCTCTGGTCGCTCGAGCGGCAGAGCCGCGTCTCTGCCAGCTCGAGCGAGCAGAACCAGCCCCAAGTGAGCGTCGGTCGCCCAGATCTGCGGCAGATCTAGGCGACGGCTGCTCACTCGGAGCTGCTCCGCTCAAGCTAGCTAGCTCAGCGGCGGAGCGGCTCGAGCCGGCTCGCGCGAGCGGCGGCAGCGCTCGCCTTCGCGCTCGCGCGCGGCGGCCAGCTCGCTCGAGCGCGGAGCTCCGCTAGCTCGCTCGAGCGGCGGAACCACGGCGCCGCTAGCTCGAGCGAGGGTCCCTACTCTGCTCGCTCGGCAGAGCAGTGAAGCGACGCTCGATCGAGCCATTCAACGGGTGGATCCTTCGATTCCGCAGGAGATTCGAGTGATGTTGTGTTGTTGCTTGATTCAGTTTTGAAAGGGGGGGAATTTCAGTTCATCAATTGGATTGGGGTTTCCTTCAATTGTTGTTTTGTTGCTCATGATGCTGTGGAATATACAGGCTGGTAAAGCTTGTGGCGAGGGCGTTCAATGAAGATTTCACCACCAAGGGGGAGAACCAGCCGAAGTCGGGGCGCAGCGATAACCGCGGCATCGTAAGAAGGTAAGAACCAAGGGTAATGCTGCCTTGTGTTGGCTGAATTTCATGGTTGCATTCTATATGTAGCATTACAATGAAGATCATTTGGATTTCACAGCTCAAAAATAGGTTGGAGAGAGTAGTTGTTTAGGTTTCTCACAATGATGTTTATTATATTTTGAGCATTCTGTTTGATTGATCATTGCTAGTCATAGTACTATGTAGTTCTTGTAGTTCAAAATGCAACTTATGATCTGTTTTACACAAGTTAGTTCAACAATTATCATTTTTGTCATTATAGTCTTCTTGGCTTGCATCTCTTGAGAATGATTTTGTGTTTGGCATATATAGTATTATGTTATTGATTTAACTCATAACTCATAACGTATATGCTGCTCAATCGATCAAAGATTAAATGGCATATGAGAGATAGACATTCAATGCAAAGTGGACCGAGTCTGTAACCAACATATTTATTGGTTTGTTGGTGGATGAGGTCAAAAAGGGAAATCAGACCTCTTCAACTTTCAACAAAGCAGGGTGGAGGAATATACGAGACTGAATTCATTAGACAAACATGATGCCAATATAGCATGGTCCAGTGAGGAACAAGGTAAACAAACCGAGAAAACAAAAGATAGTAGTTTTCAGAAACTTATGTCTCGATCTGGATTTGGTTGGGATAATGTCAATAAAAGAGTTGTTGTCGATGATCCAAGCATATGGGAATCTCACATCAAGGTATATTTTTTTTTAACTTTTTGGTCATTTTGATGTCATTATGTATATAAATTTAAAAATGTTTGATTATATTCCTCAAATGTCATTATTGTCAAAATTGTAGGAGAATGTAGAGTGGGCAAAATTCAGGAAGGATGTATTTCCCCCGTATCCCGAGTTATGTATTGTATTTGGTGATACATATGCTACTGGGGAATATGGCATTGGAAATGCTCAATATGTGACGGTGTCGGAGGAAGATGACAATGGTGATGGCAATGTAGGTGGTGACAACAGTGGTTACAATGCATATGGTGACAACAGTGGTGGCCATGCCTATGGTGATGCTGGTGGTGGCCATACAGATGACTTCAGTGATCACCACACTAATGAGAGAGTCTTTACAACGAAAGATGCTGCAACTTCAACTCGTGGAAAACACAATTTGGATAGGACTCCAAATACTAAGAGGAGAAGGAGGAGTACCCAAAACAGTATTGATGACACTTGCAAAGCTATACAAGACTTTTTGAAAGTTAAGTCAAGTCAATCTGGTAGTGCCTCTGCGACCTCTGGGGTTATGCCATCACCTGTGGACCCTTTCTCCGTAGCTGATGTGATGGATATTCTGCTTACTATGCCTAAGATAGACCAAGATCTTTACAATAAAGCAGTGGATCGAGCATGCGATAGTGCCTCATGGAGGGTGGCTTTCATTAAATCCACACCTGAAAGGAGAATTGGACTTCTTTATCATCTTTAGTAGATGTTTGGGTATATGTTATGAATTGAATGGGGTTTCATTAGATTGTATAACTTATGTTATCTATTAATATGTAGTTTTTAAATATATAAGTGTTGAGACTCTTCGTACTTATATGTAATAGCATCTTCTATTGAGACTATGACTTATGTTATTGATTGTTATTGGATATATTTTCAAAATCTATATTGATGTTTTTATATTTTTGTGATGGTATAGGTACTATGGAAGAGGGATCATATAGTATATGTAGTGAATAGGTAGAACAAGTTCAACAATTCTTGGATGATGATGATCTTCGCATATTGCTAGCGTGGTTGTGCACGGTTGCGATTGACGCGTCCGTGCATACAAGAGAACCCATTAGGGACAGCAAATTATTAGGATCCGAATGGATAATGGAGATTCTTTCTGGACATTCAGATAGGATATATGAAGCCTTCAAGATGGAGATGCATGTTTTTATGAATTTATGTGATTTGATGAGAGTAAGAGGTTGGTTAAAAGATAGTCGATATATTAGAGTAGATGAACAAATTGGGATATTCTTATCTTTGGTTTGTCATGGTAGCTCAAATAGAAATTTATGTGAGAGATTTCAACATTCTGGAGAAACGATCAGCAAATATTTCAACAAAGTGTTGAAAGCAATTATCAAACTTTCAAAAGAGATAATCAAACCACCGTCATTTGATGTCATCCCATAAGAAATTCTTATGGATCCTAGTCATAAGCGCTACTTCAAGGTATGATTTCTATATCGACTTTATACCATCAAATACATATAGTTCATAATCTTATATAATCTTAGATTGGTAATAAATTGACAGGACTGCGTAGGTGCTCTGGATGGCACCCATATAAATGCTATTATCCCGGTGTCTCAGCAGGTTCGATTTAGAGGCAGGAGAGGGACTACCACACAAAACGTATTGTTTGTTTGCTCATTTGATATGAAATTTACTTTCATGTATGCTGGATGGAAAGGATCTGCCAATAATTGTCGAGTGCTTTTGGCAGCACTCGAAACTCCTCAATTGCAATTTCCCCGACCACCACCTGGTATTTACTTTGTTTATATTGACATTTGTGATTATATTATGGTTGAATATCATAACAAATTTATATATATCATGTTGTAGGGAAATACTACGTGGCAGATTCCGGTTATGCAGCACTTCCGGGATTTTTAACTCCATTTAGAAAGGAACGGTATCATCTCAGCGAATATAGAGGGAGTGGGAGGCGGCCAAGAACAGCAAAAGAGTTATTCAATTATAAGCACTCTTCACTAAGAAATGTAATTGAGAGGTCATTTGGGTCATTAAAGAATCGCTTCACCATTTTGAGACATATGCCTCCATTTACAATTCAGAAGCAAGCACTTGTTGTAATTGCATGTTGTGCTCTTCATAATTACATTCGTGATCAAGATAGGATGGACAGAAATTTTTCCATATATGGAGATCCGGAGTATCCATTTGGACCTACAGAAGTGGAGGTTGCAGATGATATATCGGATGAGCAGTCATCTGGGATAAACATGCTTAGGATAAGTATTGCAAATAAAATGGCAAGGGATCACAATATGCATGAGCTTTGTTGACTTATGTAATATTATTTTTAAGTATGCACTGTGATGAAGTTGAACAATGAACTATATTGCTTCATTATTGTGATGTCATGTATGGAAGGATTCATGTTGAGATGTATAAAATTTTCTTTTAAGTATGCACATATGACCATGTTGAAATATTTTTCTTCACTCACCATTATCAAAATTAAATTGATAAGTATTTCATGAGAATGAGAATTCAATATCAAGTTTATATGTTATAAAAATAAAAAATAAAAAAGTACTTGAAAAAAAATTGATACAAACTTTACTTACGAAATTTTCTACCAAATATGTCATATGATCATGTTTAAAATATTTGTCTTTACTCACCATGAACAAAATAAAATTAATGAGCATTTCATAAAAATGAGAATTCAATATCAAGTTTAAACTTTATTAAAGAAAAGTTTTTTTGAAAAATTTAAAACAGAAATTTTTTGTCGTTTATCAAACGTGTTTCTTCTTTTTCTATTTTAAGAACAGAAATTGACTGAGCTTACCAAACGTGTTTCTGTTCTTTTTTTATTTCAGGAACAGTTTTTTTTTACACTTACCAAACGCGTTCTTTTGTTCAAAAACTGTTCCCCGGAATAGAAACACTTTTTTTATTTTATTTCTGTTCCCTGGAACAATTTTTGAACAGAAACGTTACCAAACGCGCCCATAGTAATAGAAATTGTTTCTCTTTTTTCCATCCTTCTTCCTTCTGAGACGTCGACTCCTTCTCTCCTCACTGCCCTTGCTTTTCTATTTGGGCATTCCTTCTCCTCACCTCAACCAAGAACCCTAGCGACTCCGAAGCTGTCGCCGTCCTCTTGCCAGTTAGATCGTCGCTCATCTCGCCGTCGCCGTCCTCAGACCGGCCAATTTGCTCAGGTCGTCCCATCGGACCCGCCTCCTCCGTCCGCGTCCCCTTCCGCAACTCCAGTCGCCGTCGCCCATCTCCATCGTTATTCAATCCGCTCGCGTCGGCGTTCGTTCGTGGCCTTCTCTGGAACTTCCCCCCGCGATTCCTCACTAGGTTTGATCAATCCTTCCCTTCTCGCCTCTCTTTTCATGTTTCGGCTTTTGTCCGCGTCCGCTCTTTTCCTTTGGTTATCTGACTTCTGCAGTATGACCCCGGTCCTGTGTCCTTCTGACCTGTGAATTTGTCCAAGGATATTGGGGCTTATGAGGAAGATGGAGTTATGCTTGACAGTGTCTCTGGTTTATTATAAATGGCTCTAATTGAATGTGGGTGCTTACACTAGTTGATTTGTTCTGTTTCTGGAGAGCTCAATGGGACAATGAAATGGTGCCCTCATAGTCGACCTTCATGTCTCTTATACCATTTGACTGTTTCTCATCTTGGCCAATGCAGGATGGGGGAAAAATGCTTTCCCTGATTAAGTTTCTGCTTACACTAGAACTTTGTTTGATGGCGTTTGATGCGTGATGTGGAACAGTCGTGTGTGAGTCGAGGGTTGACTGGATATGCGGATTGTGGATCTGTTTCAGAGTCGAGGACTGTCGTGCTTGGTCTTGGAAATGGTGTTTTGGAAGCAATGGTTGGTGTTTAGCAATCTGTGAGAGAACCTATCTTCTTGCTTGCTTGTTGTGATTGTGGATGTCCGCAGAATAGTTATTCTATGACATAGCGTTTTGTTTTCCTTAAATATCTTCAAAGATAAGTTGACAATTTTCTGTGGTCAGGCAAAGTTTATGCATTGGACTGTGGATAAAGTGCCAGATCAATCTCTTCTGAATACCGCTGAAAGGAGATTTCTTATTCCCCAATTGTATAAAAAAATACCCAAATGATCATATGGACCTGAATATATCATTGTCTTCTCCAGAGATCAGGATATCAGAGAACAATATAGATGCTACTGTATATGCAGACGTGATAATTGATGTTCTGGAAGCAGGGGAAGTAATACCAGTAGCATGCATCTCATTGGTAAGTGGAAATATAACAAACTGCTTGCTGTTATAACTGATGATGCTGAAGTTTTTGCTTTTGTGATATATAATTTTCTTGTTGGTGAGTTTAGTTCCCACTTCTTTGTTTGTCTTCCTTCTTTCTGACGATCTGATATTGTTATATCGGCATTAGTGTGCTGTAAAACCACTGTCAACGATGATGATCATCAAATTTAGTACATTGAGGTGATTTGTGAAGAACTTGGGACAAATGTTGAAACTGTTGACAAGCATCAGCGTTGTTGGCTTTTGGCAATGAAGTGCTGCAAGGCAAGATGACTCTCGAGCGCTATTGTTTCCATGCTTATGCTTTAGTAGAAGTCCTAACACGGCCCACGGCCACTGCCAAACCGTTGCAATTGTCATAAGCCACGGTTTGAAGTAATGTCTAGATTTCATGTATCTTTTCAAATTTAAGTTCAATAAAAGAACAAAAAAGCAAAGAGAAAAATGAAAAGAAAAAACAGCAAGAACTTGAAAAAGGAAAAAAAAGAAGAAGAAGCGAGAATGGGGCGGGAGAGCGCACCACCGTCCCACGGCCACTGCCAAACCGTTGCCATCAGCACCGCTCCTTATAGTCACCTTCATAGGCAACATTTCCTTCAGATGTTTTTCTTAGGGCGGTTTATTGGTAAGAGGCATTTAGGTATTCTCGAAACATGCATGTTCAAGTCAATTATTGCATGTAAAAATGAAACTGTTTTGATGATTTTGCTAATCCTAAATAGACTTCATGATTTTGTTAACGCAGAACTATAGGGGACCACTGAACACCAGCGACGGTGGCCTGACGGTACAAACTGATATTCCACAAACGCGAGGTCACGATGATAATCCATTAGTGATGGTAGAGCCTATATCTTGCCTTGCCCGTGATGGGAGCTCTGGCAGCTTGGTATTGGATGATGAGACTTGGCTACCAGAGATAACTAGGTTGCGAGTGGTATTGGACGATGACCTTCTCGCGATCTGAAATATTTCAAGGCAGACGTGAAACTTTTACAATTACTCAAAATGGTAACAGAGCATAGTCTCCTTGATTGCTCCTCTCGGTCTTTCCTTTGCGACAAAGAAAAAGAAAATGTTCTCTGAGATGGCGTGGGAAGTTAAATAGAATAAAGATGAACTGTTAACTTCGACAAGGAAGTCAGATTGAAATGGATTGAAATTTGCCAACTCGAAAACCCCAATTTTTGCATCTCTACAGTCGCTGCTGCTGTTGGAGGTACGAAAGCTGCTTCGTTTGACTTTGAATGTAGACCTCGATAATTGACATCGTGATACAAATAAATCTTTTAGAGCATGTCACCAAAAAAAAAAAAAGTATAGAGCATATTAGTACAACTACCAAAATTAGTAGCTTTTTGTTTTTCTTTTGTCAAGTTGCAAAAGATGAACGTAAGCACATCAGTTGCCTACCTCAAGAATGTTTGCATTTGATCATCGGGAGAGATTTTGCCAAATGCAAAAGACAGTGGGATATTCTGCAAAGCAAGCACAGTTGAGAGACATCAGGTCAATGAGCTAGGGCCTAAGAAAAAGATATTTGGAAGAGAAAATACAACAAACGCTGATATTGCAGAAAAATATCGATACAAGAGCAACAATTCTTCATGATTCTCACGCAAAGCATAGTGCATATCCATAAGTGGAAAGATAGGCAATTTTTGGGCATGAAACAAAGTTCAAGATATATCATCAATAAAGACAGGCACATCCATGCATCATAATTCCTGCACTGAGAGCAAGTCCATGTACGTATTATTTGTTTTGAGAACAAAGATTAGACATTGGAGAGATATCTTCTTATTGAATCCGAACTCAATCAATTACGATGAGTGGGATTTCTTGGATGAGGTGCCAACAGTCGCCTCAGAGTTTTGAGCACCAATCTTTCAGAATCTCTCATTGAATTATGCGGAATACATGGAGGGAGGGATGGAAGCTGTCCTCTGTCAAGTACCTCAGCATCCGGCAACTGTAAATTATATGACTGTTTGAGAGAGGAGAGATGCCTGCGAAGCCCACTTGATAGTCTTTTCACGTTCCTCATATTTTTCATCCAAGGAGAGGTTAAAGAGGAAGGAAAAATGAGGCTCCACGCATCTTATGTCCTCCGCTATTGATGGTTCTTCCACATTTTTCATATTTCTTACCAAAATCCCGGAAGAGGATGATTAATTAGTCCTGAATAGTGTGAAAGCTAGTATGAGCACCTAGAGGGGGTGAATAGGTGCGAAAACAAATTTTGCAATATAAAGACAATAATTTTTCTTTTGAACCGACTCTATTCAGCAATAGATTATGAAAAGGAAATTAGAATTTAATAAACAAATATTGTTACGATCAAAGTAAAGAGCTTAGGGAAGAGAATAAGAACACAAGGTTTATAGTGGTTCGGCTTAGTTCAAGCCTACGTCCACTCTCCCGCACTGACAACCCACCGGCTGGATTTCACTAAGAATCAAAGAGTTGTTACAGTATTGCTCTTCCTTGATTCCACAGTGTAGAGACTCTGCTACACTTCCTCAAGGTCACACAAAAGTATAAACTCTCTTTTGAGTACAAGTTTTCGCTCAATAATTGAATTGACTAAGAACAAGGAGCTTCAGACTTTAGAATTCTTCTATCACGCACACACTCGAACAACTAGAACGTCTTCCTTATATACTCCTTCATGCCATCACACCCGTTGGCACTTACCAAAGGAGTTCTTCCAATCTACCCGTTGGACAGAATCAATTAGGGAGATTTCGAGTTATTTAAGGAATATGACGATAGCCCACCAATCCTGTTCGCCCATACAATTAGGATCTAGGTTTCCATAAGTAAAACCTTCCAAGTATACTTCGCCAATCAACGGATCCAAAATCCCTGAATCAATCTTAATTTAAATGAAGGATTTTGACATGCTATTTCTAGCCAAGTGATCTTCTTCAGTCGATAGAATCAAATCTTTAACGAAATACTTAGATCTGGATAAGTCTTCTTCGACGGTCTAGATACTGTCAATGAGGATAGACTCTGAATCTTGAGTTTGGCAGTCCGGTGGTCTTTAGACTTTGGTGATAGAGTCTGCAAGTCTTCAGACTAGACTGATGGAAACGTTTTGCCAACTTCAAAACACACAAGGAATTCTTCAACAATCTCCCCATTTTTGATGGTAACAAAACTTTTCTGCAGATTTGGATAATTTTGACCTGCAAAACAGAACTCAAGCACACATGGATATCTCATAAAGATAATTGACTTAGTAAAGACATCATTGAATCTGCATCCACAGGAAAAAGGTCAGTCATGTAAATAAACAACTATCTTTGTCATGAAATACCAATAGTACTTAAAATAACCAAACAATCCAAATCCAGTCACAACCGCACAACCAAACAAAAATCAAAGTCAAACAAAAAGTCAAGTTTCAAATCTGCATAAACATCTCCCCCTTTTTGTTAACAGCAAAAAGTGGAGACCGGAAAAAGATAGATTTGGAAAAGAGTATGAGTTAAGGTTGCTTGGGAAGGCGAACAAGCTCAAATTCCCTCATTGAGTGCACTGTCTGTTCAAGCTTGTGAAAACTCTGCTTCAGCGCTTGAAATTCTTCACCCTCCATAGAAGACTTGATTCCGGAGCAAATCCAGCTGTTCATGAAGAGACGCTGAAGTGGCCTTAACAGCGTTCTTGAGATCCAGCATCTCAAAACTCATAGCATATTGCTGACTCCGCACATCCAAAAGAATTTCCAGCAGTCTTGAAAAGTCTGCTGTTTGAGCAGTGGTATCGCTTGGACCAGCAGAGTGAAACTCAGGGAAGTTTAGAAAAGATGGAGTCTCAGCAGGAGGTCGATCTTCTGGATAATGAGAGGCATGCATTTCTTCTGGGTTTGCTGCAGATCGACTTACATCACTAGCAAGTAAAGGTGAAGAAGTACCTTTTTGACCATCAGCTCCCCCTGTTTTGATGCCGTCAGGAGAAGTAGGTAAAGCTTCCTTAGCCTCAGAATGATGCACTCCAAGGTAGACTCTTCTTCTCTTATCTCAGAATGACTGGACAGAAAGATAGCCAAGGTTGGCTCGATAGAGTCTTGAGTACCCTGATCGCCTTCATTCTCTGCTTCTTCTCCTTCCTCTTCCCTTTCTTCTTCAGCTTCTTCCATTTCTTTCTCTGCTTCCTCTTCCTCTTCCTCTTCCTCCTCCTCTTCTTCCTCTTCCTTTTCTTCTTCTTCTTCTTCTTCTCTTCTTTCCTCTGTTTCCCTATGTTCTTCTTCATTCTCCGATTCTTCTCTCTCTCTTTCCTCTTTTGACTCTTCTCTTCTCTTAGGAAAGCTGACAAAGGTCTTTAGATTTTCCAAGGCAGAAATAGTGAGCTCATCCTCATTTTCTTTATCTTCTAGAATGAGAGCTCTTTTCTTCTTTACAGGAGCAATCATGGGCTCCTTGCCTTTCTTTTTAGTCGCTGCAGAGTCTTGCTTTGCCTTGAGAGGAGATTTCTCATTCATTCGTTCCAGCACTTTGTTCAGCTCTTTTAAGTGCATCTTTAACACCATTTTAAACCCAATTACCATTAAAGTGATGGCTTTCAGACTCAATGGAGCAGAAATATGAATTTTGAAGTGCCTAAAGAGTCGAGTGATAAGAGCAGAATAAGGGAGTTGTCCTTTATCCTTAGTCACAGTTCGAAACATGTGGAATAGAATGGTGTGAGGCAGAGAGAATCTAAAACCAGTATTAATTGCACACATCAATTTTGCTTCTGAATGAGAAACATCAGTCTTGGATGTCGATTTAGGGTGAATGCAATTTATCATAATTTTGTGCAAGAGAATATTCGAAGCACTCATCCTCAAATAAGAAAGTTTTCCTTCAACATCCTTGTCTCTTACCAAAGACAGAATAGCATGAGCAATGGACACACTAATCGGTTGAAAACTCGTTCTTTCCACCCCGATTATGTCGGCCAAAATGTCTGTGTTCACCAAAAATTCCCTGTCCTTCATAGCGAAGATAAAACTGTGTGCATCAAAAAAGGATAGATTCGAATAAAAGTAAGCGATCGGCTCTGGAAATCCAGCGGTAGAATCGAATGAACTTCTCCAATTGCAAAAGTGCAAAATTTTCTCTCGATTGATTTTGATCGAATCCGGAAATCAAAATCAACAAATCCGGGATTCATCACCCCTCTCTTCAAAAGACTTGCATAAACCTTTTTATGATCCTTGGATCTAAAAAGATTCGAACCAGCAGTAATGTTTGCAGCCACCCCAAACCTAGGTTGAAAATGAGAATACAACCGTTCATCATCATCCAGAGATTGTGGTTGATTCGCAGTGCTATAGTGTGGGTCACTTGGAATGTTCTGAAATGCTTTCTCAACTGATCATTTTTCCACAACTCCTAGCCTCTCCAAATCTCTCAAAAACAAGGTTTCATTCTTGAATCCCCTATCTTTTAAGAACTCATCAATTAATGACAATGGCGTACCTCCTTTCTTCAAATTCGAGTAGAGTTTGAAGGCATTCTTTGGAGTTAGAGTTCTTACAGGATTAACTCCTTCTATTACTTCATCGGCTGCTTGATTCGAGGAAGGTTGGCGCTGCTAACTTAGACGCAAGGGAGATTCCTCTTATTCGGTTAAGTCAAAGTGGGTAGGACCCTCAAGCATGCGGCATGGTCCCCTACTTGCAATCCTTGATGACTTTCTTGAAGACATTGCCACTCAAATGGAGAGAATCACTAACTTGTTTGAAAAGATGAAAACTTTCGAATGAATCGAGAGTAAAAGTGAAAGAGAATAGGAGTATTGTATTCTAGGGTTTTGGAGTAAAAATGAGGAAGACGACACAGAGGTATATAAAGTAAGTGAATCGGGGTAAACGAAGCGTCGTAAAAGGAAAATAAAAAAGATGACTTTTTAAATAAAAACTTCCCTTTATGGTTTTAACTGAATTCCTTTTTAAAATCGATAACTGCCTTTTTAAAATAAATGGTATTTTAAGAAAGATAAATCAATCAACCAATCAGATAAAAGATGATCATACCTTTTCAAATTTGAAAAATTAGAATAACTTACAAATGAGGCTTGAGGTCTTCGAGTCTTGGCATTGAAAGACTTTTGACTTTGAGTCTTGAGAGAGTCCGGACTTTCCGAGCAAGAGATATGATATTAAGTCTGGTACGAATAGACTCAAATTGATTTTTCTCCAGAGGTTTTGTAAATATATCCGTGAGTTGATTCTTAAAGTTAATGAACTGGATCTTCACTTCTCCATTCTGAACGTGATTTCTAATGAAATGATGTCGAATCTCGATGTGCTTTGCTCTTGAGTGGAGAATAGGATTCTTGGAGAGATTTATTGCGCTGTTGTTGTCACATTTGATCTCAGTGCATGAATCTTCAATTCCAAAGTCTCTTAGTTGTTGTTTTATCCACAGAATTTGTGAACAACAACTTCCAAGAGCCACATATTCTACTTTTGCTGTAGATAGAGCTATGGTACTTTGCTTCCTTGAAAACCAAGATACTGTCTTGTTCCCAAGCAATTGACACGTGCCCGAGGTGCTCTTTCTATCAATTCTGCATCCTGCTAGGTCTGCGTCTGAATATCCAAGAAGAGTAAAGTCTCCTTCTTTAGAATACCAGAGACCTAAATTTGAAGTAGATGCAACATATTTGATGATGCGTTTTGCAGCACTTAAATGAGATTCTTTGGGATCGATTGAAATCGCACAAATGCAAACACTAAACAAAATATCGAGTCTAGAAGTAGTGAGATAAAGAAGTGAACCGATAATAGTCCTGTAAAGTTTCGGTCAACTTTCTTTCCTCCTTCATCTTTATCCAGTTTCAAAGAGCTAGACATTGGAACTTCAACCTTTTTGCAATTTTCTAAACCGAACTTTTTAACAAGTTCTTTAGCATATTTCTCTTGGTGAATGAAAATTCCTTCCTTCAATTGTTTCACTTGTAGTCCGAGAAAGAAAGATAATTCACCCATCATGCTCATTTCAAATTCGTCCTACATAGCCTTAGAAAATTTCTTACAAAGACTTTCGTTAGAAGAGCCAAAAATTATATCATCAACATAAATTTGAACAAGCAAAAAATTATTATCTTCTTTTCTGATAAACAAGGTTGTATCTACTTTACCTTTGGCAAAACCGTTTTGAATTAGGAAATTACTTAACCTATCGTACCAAGCTCAAGGTGCTTGCTTTAAATCGTACAACGCATTTTTCAGTCTGAATACAGAGTCTGGTTTCATTGGGTCTTCAAAACCGGGAGGTTGTTCCACATAGACTTCCTTTTGGATAAATCCATTCAAGAATGCACTTTTGACGTCCATTTGGAATAACCTGAAATTCTTATAACAACCAAAAGCAAGTAATAATCTAATTGCTTCTAACCTTGCTACTGGTACGTAGGTCTCATCATAGTCTATCCCTTTCTTCTTGCGTATATCCTTTGGCAACGAGTTTTGCTTTGTTTCTTACGACTTTTCCTTTTTCGTTCATCTTATTCCTGAAAACCCATTTAGCTCCAATAATGGATTTACCTTTTGGTTTAGGAGTTAATTCCCAGACATCATTGATACTGAATTGCCTGAGTTCTTCTTGCATGGCTTCAATCCAGCTTTCATCAGTTAAAGCTTCTTCTATGCTCTTGGGTTCTATTTCAAAAATAAGAGCCACAGCACTAGACTCTTCACTCCTTTTGGATCTTGTACGAATTCCCTCATTAATGTCACCAATAATGAGATCTTTAGGATGACTAGACTTATGCTTCCAGTTGCTGGTTGATTTGTTAGATTGTTGATCATTTCCTTCATTTGATTCTTCAATGATCATTTGTTATTGGTCTTCTGAAGTCTGAGCTGCTACTGTAGATTTAGACTTTGTAGAGTTTGGAGCAAGTTCAGGTTCTTTAGGTTGAGTCTGAATCGATTGATTTTGCATATAGTCTTGAAATTTGACATTCATCGATTCCTCCACTGATTGAGTCTTTTTGTTGTATACCCTGTAAACTTTGCTTGTGGTTGAATATCCAAGGAAAATACCTTCATCTGATTTTTCTTCAAACTTACCAATTCGATTATTTGCATTTTTCAATATAAAACATTTGCATCTAAACACATGAAAATACGAAACAATTTGCTTCTTTCCTTTGAATAATTCATAGGGAGTTTTCTCTAGAATAGGCCTTAAGAAGACTCTATTAATAATATAGCATGCTGTAGAAACTGCTTCAGCCCAAAAACGAGAAGAAATGTTACTTTCAATTAGAAGAGTTCTAGCCATTTCTTACAAGGATGTATTCTTCCTTTCCACAACTCCATTCTGCTCTGGAGTATAAGGAGAGGAGAATACATGTTGAAAACCAGATTCATCACAGAATTTAGCAAAATCTTGATTTTCAAACTCACCTCCATGGTCTGTCCGTATACTAGAAATAACATTCCCTTTCTCATTTTGAACTTTCTTAGCAAATTTCATAAAATAAGAAAATGTTTCAGACTTACTTGCTAGGAAATATACCCAAGTAAATCGTGAATAATCATCCACAATTACAAGGCAATATTTCTTACCTCCAATGCTTTGAGTTTTGGTTGGTCCAAAGAGATCCATATGTAATAGCTGCAGTACACAATTAGTGGACGCTTGATTTATTGGTTTGAATGAATTTCTTACCTATTTTCCTAATACGCATGGTGTACATAGGTCAGACTTTTGGTATATCAAATTGGGTAGTCCTCGAACAAGCTTCTTTGTAGAGATCTTGGCTATTTGCTTCATGTTGATGTGCCCAAGCTTTCTGTGCCATAGATTTGCTTCCTCTTGAATTGAGATTAGACATTGGGATTTATCTGGTTTAATATCCAAGAGATAGATATTCCCACGTCTTTGCCCCGTAAAAGTCTGAAAGGAGTCTTTACTTGATCCTGAACATATTCTTTCTTGAAAGTTGATTTTGAAACCGGTGTCGCATAGCTGGCTAATACTCAGCAAGTTGTAGTTGAGTCCTTTTACTAAAGAAACGTTATTGATAGTGAGACTTCCAATCTTTACAGTTCCGTATCCCACGATTCTTCCTTTGCTATTTCCTCCAAAAGAAACTTTTCCACCATTAACTTGCACAAGCTTTATAAAGCAGTTTGAGTTTCCTGTCATATGTCTTGAGCATCCACTATCCAAGTACCATTTCACCTTTTTCTTGATAGTGACCTACATTTAAAAAGAAAACTCAAGCTTTCTTTGGAACCCATATTTTCTTAGGTCCAGCAAAGTTAGTGGTATAGACAGTCTTTGTCCAATCCTTCTTAATAGGCTTCCAAACCATAGGGCATTCTTTCTCAAAGTGTTCTGAGCTGTTACACTTAGAACATTTAAGAGCACTGCGGCCTACAGGTTTTACAAAAACTTTTTGGAAATGATTTTTGTAATAATTTTTTGTAGGTCTTTATTTAATTCTTTCATTTACCTTAGGAAAATCAATCAAAGAAATGGTTTAAGCAGTCATTCGCAAACCCGATTTGTTGAAATAAGGTCTTTGTGCAGAAAGAATTTTCTTCAGTTTCTGAGATCCTATAGCAAACCTTTTAGAAATGCTTGAGATATCATTTTTTAAGAATGCATTTTCTTTTGAAAGATTATCTGCATTTTCTTTTAAAGTAGTAATACTTTTGTCTAAACTTTCGACCTTTTCTTTCCAAACAATTTCCTGTTGCTTTAGTGTAGAATTTTCCCTTTTGAGTTCGGAAATCCTTTTGAGAGAGGTTTTGAGACTAAGACACAATTCATCAATATATTTAGAAACTTTAGTAAGAATTTTTAAATTACTTACCTCGATTTCACCGTCCGAGTCTCGAGTCCTGTCTCGAGTTTGAATCGAGTCCGATTGTGCCATGAGACAAATATTGGCATAATCATCATCACTTTCCTCACATTCAGTGTCACTCCAGGTTTCTGCTTTAAGTGTTTTTCGATATTTCTTAGTTTTTCCTTTCTTTCTCTTCAGCAGGGGACAGTTGGGTTTGATGTGTCCCTTTCTCTTGCAATCAAAGCAGACTACATCATTGTTGGATTCATCATCCTCAACTGATTTATTTTGTAGCTTTTGAGAATTTTGTTTCTTTGGATTGAATCTTCTTCCCTTTCTTTCGTTTTCGAACCTTCTTATCATGAGAGCAAGCTCTTCATCGTTCATATTGTCTTCAGAATCTGTGACATCAAAATCATAATTAGATTTTAAAGCAATGGATTTCTTACCTTTAGGATCTTCATCTTCATTGATTTGCTCCACTTCATAAGACTGGAGAGTGCCAACCAATTCGTCAATAGAGAGTGGTATGATTCTTTGTGTCTCTCTTATTGAGGTCTTTATGTGATTCTAATATTTGGATAGTCCACGTAGTAACTTGTTAACCTTCATGGGTCCAGAGATTGGTTGACCTTGATACTCAAGACCATTCACGATTTCTGTAAAATGACTAAACATGTCGGTGATAGATTCTCCTGGTTTCATCTTGAATGCTTCATATTGACCGAGCGAGAATGTTGATTCTGGTTTCTTTCACTCGATCGGTTCCTTCATAGGTGATGTGTAATCTATCCCAGACTTCTTTAGCTGTTTCACAAGGAGATATTCTGTTATATTCAGTAGGAGATAATGCACAATATAAGGAATAGATTGCTTTTGCATCAAGAGCTTGTCTCTTGGTTATCTCTTCTTGAGTCATTTCACTAGACTCAACAGCTTCTTTTCTTCTTTCTGAGACTGTTGCAGCTTTAGGAATGATTCCTTTGTCTACTACGTCCATTCCAGAAGATCCTTTGATATTAGGAATGCCTTCATCTTGCTTTTCCATATGTTGTATTCCTTTCCATCAAAATAAGGTGGTCTGGTATTGCTTTGCCTTTCAACCAGACCTGGAGCCAACATACTAGCCATGGATCTTTAACTCTGAAGGAAGAACACTTCAACTTAAGTGAGTACGTAGACTCTGATACCAATTGTGAAAGCTAGTACGAGCACTTAGAGGCGGTGAATAGGTGCGAAAACAAATTTTGCAATGTAAAGACAATAATTTTTCTTTTGAACCGATTTTGTTCAGCAATAGATTATGAAAAGGAAATTAGACTTTAATAAACAAATATTGTTACGATTAAAGTAAAGAGCTTAGGGAAGAGAATAAGAACACAAGGTTTATAGTGGTTTGGCTTAGTCTAAGCTTACGTCTACTCTCCCGCACTGATAGTCCACCGGCTGGATTTCACTAAGAATCAAAGAGTTGTTACAGTATAGCTCTTCCTTGATTCCACAGTGTAGAGACTCTGCTACACTTCCTCAAGGTCAAACAAAAGTATAAACTCTCTTTTGAGTACAAGTTTTCGCTCAATAATTGAATTGACTAAGAACAAGGAGCTTTAGACTTTGGAATTCTTCTATCGCGCACATACCCGAACAACTGGAACGTCTTCCTTATATACTCCTTCATGCCATCACACCCGTTGGCACTTACCAAAGGAGTTCTTCCAATCTACCTGTTGGACATAATCAATTAGGGAGATTTCGAGTTATTTAAGGAATATGACGATAGCCCACCAATCCTGCTCGCCCATACAATCAGGATTTAGGTTTCCATAAGTAGAACCTTCCAAGTATACTTCGCCAATCAACGGATCCAAAATCCCTGAATCAATCTTAATTTAAATGAAGGATTTCGACATGCTATTTCCAGCCAAGTGATCTTCTTCAGTCGATAGAATCAAATCTTTAACGAAATACTCAGATTTGGATAAGTCTTCTTCGACGGTCTAGATACTGCTAATGAGGATAGACTCTGAATCTTGAGTCTGGCAGTCCGGCGGTCTTCAGACTTTGGTGACAGAGTCTGCAAGTCTTCAGACTAGACTGATGGAAACGTTTTGTCAGCTTCAAAACACACAAGGAAGTTTTCTCCAACAAATAGAAATTACTTCCATGCATAATGAACAACTATGAGAGTGATCAGACAAAAAGATTTATATGCATACCCACCCAACAGCAACAAAAAATGAATAGACAAGACAAGAACCAGGATCCTTCGCTTTCCTTTTCTCAACAATTAGTGACCCTTTGGATGATTTTGTTTTCGCTGACTAATTCTTATGATTATGTTAGCACACACGTATGGGAGACCATTAATCACCAGTGATGGTGACTTATCGGTTCAGGCTTGATATTCTACAAATGTGAGGTCATGAGATCAAATGATTAGTGCAGGTTGATAACTCTTAAGAATGATTGCCGTCACCTGGTGTAATTGGAAAGCTCCGAATGCAGCAACTTTTAACCATAAATCACCAGATCCTGAGACCATCAGTAATATAGATAAGAAAAGCTCTTTTGCAGTGTGTTGCCTACAAGAATATAAGAGAGCTATGTCATCATTAGGTGGACAAAAGGCAGGGCGTGTAGTAAAACCTACACTAGGTTCTGTGAATATCAACTGCAATGAGTCTGACATTAAAGAAACGAAACATGCTGTTGTTGGGATTGTTGGGAAGATGGAATTGGACTTGAAGCATGAATACATTGTCTTTAAGAAACAAACTATTTACTAAAGCACTTTTTCTATGTTTTACGAACAAACTAACAACAGGCACTATGGCCACAAATTAGGCAGGGGACATGGTTACCCGCAGGGATGTGGTGGTGCAAGTTAGATTTGCAGAGGAGGCTGAATTATTTTTTGTTGGAAAGAGCATTGCAGTGGCAAAAGAGAAGCTGGCCCAAGGTTGTAGTGGAGATAGATGCAGCTATGGTATCCAAGGATATTATCAACTTTCGCAAGAAGTACAACTAAAGACTAAAGGAAGCTCCTACTGGGATTCAAGCAGCTAAAGATCAATTTTCAGCTCTGAATTGTAGTCGTATTTCATGAAAAGAAAATGTTTATGCCCATTGGGTAGCTTTGCATACTAGGAAGAGGACGTGTTGTCAAAATAGGAAGTAGTGGATGTGTATTGAGTTTGTTTGCTGGACAAAAAAAACCCCAACGAATTGTCATTCGTTGACCTTAGTGGGTTGTTTTTGGAAATTTATGGGAAATATATCCATGACAAAATATCAATTTGTATTACGCATCGAATAGAGGAGGCATAATCAAAATTGATGCCTTCAAAACCAAAAACTTACCCTTAATCGGAGAAAACTGGCGGTGCATGGAAGAATCAATTCATTGGATCCGCACCCAATCTATCTCGATAAGAGGGATCTCTTGGATTAGGGGCCAATAGTCGCCAGTGACTTTTGAGCATCTATCTTTCAGAATCTCACATTTCTCTATGTATAATTCTTGGAGGGATGGAGGGAGGCCATCCTCTGGCAAGTACCTCAGCTTCGGGCAAGAGTCGATCCATAAATGTTTAAGAGAGGAGAGATGGTTGAGAAGACCGCTTGATAGTCTTTCAACATTCCACATATTGCAAATGCGAAGATACAATAGAGAGGAAGGAAAGAGAAGACTCCATGCATCCCTGTCCTCCGAAGGAAACCATATCTTCTCTCCCTCCCCTCCCATGCAAAAGTCAATTAACATACACCGGAGGGATGTGAGTAGGTGTAAGCCCCATTCTCTCACTGGCTGCTTCAGATTCTCACACCCTCTTATTAAAAGGCGATGCAAATTGGGAGGCAAACCTCCTTTGGGGAAGCATTTGATATTTTGGCAATCCTCGATGAATAGCGTCTCGAGGGATGTAAGATGATGCCACTGATTTGGTAGAAACTTTATCTTCGGACAATTACTAATTATAAGACACGATAGGGTGATGGGAAGGGAAGGGAATTTCTCTATCTCCAATGCTGGACAATTACTTATATCCAAATGAGTGAGATGGGAGAGCGTGTGAAGGCACTGTGGTAAGCTTCCTAGATTTGGACAGCCATCAATTGTCATTTCTTTGAGTGATTCTATAGTGATCTTTTCCACCGACACCACTCCCTCGCACTCATAAATACAAAGTTTCTTCAAAGCAGTAAGTCTATCGTTGGCAAACAAAAAAGATATGAGAGAATCGCAATTTACAATCCGCAGATACTCAAGTTTTGAGTTATTGCTGTTAGGGTCATCTAGAGGAATGGTTGGTCCCAAGATTTTTGGACACCTCCTAATGATCAAATGTTTGAATGTGTGCATCTTGCTTGGAAGCTTTTCTAAACTTATGCAATTACTCAATTCCATCCTTTCAAAGTTGCACGGCAGCTCTATTTCTCTTTTTCCTGCCACAAAAGATGTGAATCGAGGGCAGCTTTCAATGGCTAATTCTTGAAGGCAAGTAAGATTTAGCATTATATTTTCAACTTGCCATAAGTATGTAAGCTTGTCACACCGTCCTATATGAAGCTCCTTTAGTTTGACCAAGCACCTCATAAACACATGATCAAAGCAAACAAGCTCAGTGAGATTTTCAATTTTGAGTATGGTCAAAGAAGTTAGGTTGACGAAGCTCTTTAAGATTTCTTTGTTACAATCCTCAAGGTATAACTCACGGAGAGATGGAAAACAAACCTCATTCATTGAATTATGCAATTGTGGACATGAATGGATTTCAAGTTTTATGAGACAATCAAGTTGACGAGGTAATGTCCTGATTAATGAAGGACAGCTCTGGATAACAAGATGTTGAAGATAGGAGAATGAGACTTCTTCTTTTGGGCCCCCAACATAAGGAGACCAATTCTTCCATGCCAACATCTCTTTCAACTTCAAAGTTGTTAAGGATGAGAAAGGCCTTTTATCTCCATAAAATTCAGAGCCTATCATTCTTATTGTGTGTAGACCTTCAAGAGATAATTCCTTCAGTGAAGGTAGTTGTCCAAGTGGGGGAAGTGATATAACATTAGGACAGCCCCGCAAGCACAAAGACACTATCTTAGAATAGGATGGACCACTTAACCATGACGGGAATTTTGCACCACCATAGTTCAAAATATTAAGATTTTCAAGATCAATGTGAGGTCGTAGAAAGTCAAGCACTTGTGCTTCCCGCTCATGATTATGGAGATTTTTTAAATTTTCATTCCAATGCAAGGATAAGTTGGTAAGGCCTTGCTTTTGATGCAAATTAGCATCAATTGCATCTCCAACTTTTTCCACCTTTTGCAATTCTGATATGAATAATTCTCCTTGAAGATGTGGCAAATTCTTTAACTCCTTTAACCGTGACCCTTTCTCTGGTTGTACTATAAACTTGGACAAGATAATAAGATTTTTTAAATTACCGATACCCAATGGCATCTCTTTAAGACTCCTCGTATCTCTAACATCAAGAAATTGTAAACTGACCAATTTTGTGATGTCTTGAGGCAACTTTGAAAGTTTTTGACAACCTCTTAAGATTAAAACTTGTAATTTGCACAAGCTGACAATTGAATCAGGTAGCCTTTTGATATCAGTGTACGAGAAATTGAGATATCTAAGATGTTTTAGATCACCAATGCAATTCAGTACCTCTACGATGTCACAATGACATATTGAGAGCACCCTCAAGTACTTCAATTCCGTTAGCAAGTCATGTAGCACCTTGTTGGAAATAGAGAAAGTGTCTCCTCTAAATCCATTATGCAGTAGCATTAAAGTTCTTAGTACCTTCATTCGGTGATATTCTCTTAAGCATTTTGATGTAGCAAAATGTGATGAGATGAATGATGCATAACGAATTTTCCCAAGAGATGTGTCTTCTTCATTAGCTACCAAGTGAGACTCCCCAGAGCTAAAGTATGCACTTCCTGCAATTGACTTTGCTAGATCATTCAAAAGATCATGCATTGAAAACTTAGATGCGTGGACACTTGATTGTTGAAGAAATGATCTGGATACTAACTCATCAAAGTAATTTCGTCCTAATCTGAAATTATTCCCCTTTACTTTTTGTCTATCTAAAAAGCCCTCGGCTATCCATAAGAGTACTAGCTCATCTCTCTCAATTTCGTAATCCTTGGGAAATACTGCACAATAAGCAAAACATCTCTTCAAATGGCAAGGAAGATGGACATAACTCAAGTTCAAGATAGGGAGAACCTCATCATTCTCTGCCATCGGAAGATCCCATATTCTGTTATTTAATGTATCTTCCCATTCACTGGGATTCCTTTTATTACGTAGGGCACCGCCTAGCATCTTCGAAAGGTAAACCTTTACATCTTTCAGCTATTTTCTTACCTATTGTTTTAAAATCCGGATGGCTCTCAAAATTTGTTGCTCCAAGAGCATGAAAGGCTAATAAGCTTGTACAATTATCAAGGGACAATTCCTTCAAATGATAGGGTGATGCTCTAGTTATGGAAACAACAGCAAGGTTGCGAGTCGTGATGATGATCTTACTCCCCTTAGCCCCCGCTTCAAATGGCTTTAAGAGGGTAGTCCATTTTTCATATTTCTCATTCCATATATCATCTAAAACCACAAGAAACTTCTTCCCAGATAGATTGCCCTTCAACTTAACTTGAAGCTCGTTAAGATCTTCACCCTGGCATGACATCCCAGTGATTGACCGCAAAATAGTCTTTGTTATGTGAAGAACATCAAAAACATCTGACACGCAAACCCACACTCTCTTCTCGAAACAACTATATACTCTGACATCATTATACAAACGTTGAGCCAATGCCGTTTTTCCAATACCACCCATCCCAACTATGGGGATTATGCTCAACATGGCATCGGAATTTTCGACTTCACTGATCAATAGTTTGAGTATTTGAGCTTCTTCCTTCTCTCTACCATAAAACTGAGGCTCTGGCAAAGAAGTGGTTAGATCTTTTTTGTTTGTGTAGTTGGATCTGTCCACAACATTCTCTCTTAACCTTAGACGAGCCTTCCTAGTGACAATCACTTTCAACCTGCCACTAATCTCTTGTATCTTGGTTTCAGACATGAGCGAGCCCAGGTTTGGATTCGATCCGGAGGATTTATCTTGGCCAAAGAAAGAGAACTTCCATTTTTCTAGACATTTGCTTGTGTTGGATTCTGCCTCCAACTTAACCTGAGCGACTTTGATCGCTAACTCATCAATCAAGTCTTCCATATCATATGCCAAGTCCCTAACATCATCTAGCCACAGCTTCACTAGAGGGTTACCGCTGTGTTGCTTGTCTTCTGCATCAGTCAGCACTTCATTGATTGTGCCCAGCATCTCATTCCACTCCTTGAGGAGAGTGGTGCTAACTCCTTCATGTTGTGCATAGACTAATGTGAGAGAAGTCAACTTGCTGAATAGGACCTGAAAGAAGGAACCCATAAAGGAACCCAAAACGATCTCTCCAATTGTCATGGTTGAATCAGTCACTGTAGAGAACAACAAAGGTGTTATGTTGAAGCGAGGTAAAAATGAGTCAATGGAGAGAGAAAACTATGAAGTCTAGGAAGATCAACACGTTCATTTACCAAAAAGAACATAAAAAAGACCAAGACTTTCGAGGAATGCACACCAAAGGTTAGACAAATCAAAATAAAATAGCTTTTGTCCATAGGTGCTTGTTTCATCAATTGTTCTTCTTTTTCTTCATATCGAGACTTTTCTTGTGGGCATCCAAAACAGAGGATAAAATTTGAATTTTCTATATACGACCGACTTAGAGCACATGCCTATGTTTGTCAAAAACTTCAGTGCATATTAGTGTTTTGTTGACATTTTTCGCATCCATATGTTGTTAGTATCCTTGAAATTTCAATGCTTTTTTTTTTTTTTTTTTTGCTTTATTGGTGAGTATGCGATCAATATAGGCTTTTACATAAGATATAAGAAGATTACCAATTCCTCCTTCAATGAGGATGACCATGTGGAGACATCAAAGACGTTTGTCTTTTTTTTTTTTTTAGGGGGGGTTCAAATCACCATATGCTTTAGGTTGCGAAGTTCTAGATGCACCAGTTTGGGGACGAAAAAGAGAGCAAATAGATAGATATTACTTACCTATTCCAAGTAGACTTCCTGGAGTAGACCAGTGAATGTGATTAGATCAATTACAGCGATCCAGCAAGCATGAGCTCCCGAACGAGCAGGAGGAGAACACTGTTGAGCCGAGGGATGAGCATAGGTCGTGGTGAAGCCAAGTGATAATGAATTAATGGAGAGAGAAAACTATAAAGGCATGGAAGACCAAGAGAATCACATACCAAAAAGTTTCAATAAAGGGTAAGACTTTCAAGGATGCTTTCTATCCACAAGTGCTTTGTTCATGTAAATAAACCATAAAACTCAAGAAGACCGTGACTTGACTGGACTGTACGTTATGACTAGATAGTGAAGCAAAAGCGTAAGAGATTAAATGAAAAGGACATAGCCTTTGCAGGACGCAAATTGATTCTTTTTCACTTCTCACTCCCCCTGGTACAAGCTGATATTCCCCCAACGCGAGGTCACTAGGATAACCCACTAGCGATGATAGTGCCTACATCTTGCCTTGTCCATGATAGGAGCTCTCACAGCTTGGCAAGGTTATTGTGATAGGACTTGCCTACCCTAGACAAATGGTTTCAAGTGGTACTGGATGAATGGCCTTCTCTCAATCTTAAATCGAAATTCATTGTGGCAAAAGTGAGGCTTTCATGATGACTTAACAAACCGACAGAGCATAGTCTACCTGATTGCACATCTCTATCTTTCCTTGATAACAGAGAAAAAGAAAATGCGCTTTGAGATGGTGTGGCAATTTAAATAGAAGAAGAACATAAACTATGAACTTTGACAAGGAAGTCAGGTTTAAATAAATTATAGTCTGCAGGGTTCATTCAAATTTAGTTGTCACATTCACCAACTTGAAAACACTTGTTTTAAATCCTATTTTGTGCATCTTTACAGTAGCTGTTGTTGTTGGAAGTAAGAAAGATTCTCCTCCGACCAAAAAAAAAAAAAAAAAGTAAGAAAGATTCCCCATTTGACTTTGAATATAGACCTCGATGATTGACATCTTGATATAGATGGATCTTTCGAAGTGTGTCACCAAAGAAAAAGAAAAAAAGAAATAGTTTTGAGCATATCGGTACACCTACCAAAATAAATTGCCTTTTGTCTTCTTTTGTCAAGTTGCAGAAGATAAACATAAGCACATCATTTACCTACCTCAACAGCATTTGCATTTGATCCTCCTTAGAGATTTTGCCAAATAAAGATGATAGTGGGATATTCTGCAAAACAAACACAGTTGAGAGAATTCAAGTCATGAGGCTAGGGCATTAAAAAAAAAATCTTTGAAAGATAAAACATAACAAGCGCTGAAATTTCAGAAAAGATCTTTGATAGTGGGATATTCTGCAAAACAAGCACAGTTGAGAGAATTAAAGTCAATGGGCTAGGGCACTAAAAAAAGATCTTTGGAAGAGAAAACATGACAAAAGCTGAAATTTCAGTAAAAAAATATCAATATAAGAGCAACAATTCTTCAAAATTCTTGTCGTGACCCGATCTCGCCGCTCTCGAATTCCTCATCATCACAAGGAGAGAAAAGGGGCAAAGGTCGGGTTTAGGGGTACTTGATCACGAGAGTTCCCTCACGGCTTGCGTTCCAAAAGACATCATCACCTCGCCTTTTGGATCAAGCCTCTCGTGAGTTCCTTCCACGAGATCGTGAGCTTTCCCAAGCTTGTACCCCGTGTTACAGTGGAGTGTCACAATCCATACCCACACGGGCGACACACCTTAAAAGAATGGGTCAGGTGTGGAAATCGGATTTAAGGATACCTTTACCATAGTAACCCTCTCAACAATACGCCTCACCCATAAGAATGGCATCACTTCATCCTTTAGGGTACTCCCATATCAAGTATGCTAAACCATGGTGAGTTTCATCGAAACTCGTACCCTACGCGACGGATTTATTTATATGGTCTAGTTGTTTATGACAATCTAAAAATAAGATGGGAGTCGCCACTAGCCTTATTTTGGGGGTTGGCTAGAAAACCCAATCGAGGGTCGAGAGTGTTCCCTCGATTCCTATGCAACCAAATATCTAGGTTTGGGGACTTGGGTTATGTTAATATTTCTATTAGCGACATTTCGGTACTTAAACAGTATGTTGTGTTTTCCTAACATGTCCATGCGTTTATTTATTTATTTATTATTTTTTTACATTTTCAGGATCATTAATCCTAAACTAAGTGATCATGCGTGGTTGGTCATTTTCATTCTATTCTATTTCTAGAAAAACAAGAAAAGAAAGAAATCAATGGAATTAAAATTACAAGACAGTAAGTAAACAATCAATGAAAGTAGTAAATCTATCATGCAATCCTAGAAAATATAAAAAAGAAATATAATTGAAAAAGATGAGAGAAAGAGAGAAAACTCGTAACTCATCGGGCTTTATACAACAAATAAAACTCGAGATATATGTCAGGGAAATGAATAGTACATGATAATGGTTGGAATGGACATCGACCTCTACTGTCTTCGTGCTTTCTCCATCTTCGGGGTCCTAATCTAAACATAATATAAGAAACTTATAACTAGGTGCATACAATGGAAATAAACAAACATATACATAAAAAAAAAATCAAAAACAAGACATCATTTCGAGATTAATCATTTAAAGGAAGTGCAATACGAAAGTCAAATTTTGGGGCCTCGGGGTCGGCCTTTGTCTTTCATGCGAGAGTCCTACTAAGACACCTACCCAATCCATTTTTTTTTGTTGACTTATGGCAATTGTTGACCCACTGTATTCTCACAAAGCCAATAACGCTTATAAGTCTTCTAATCAAGCGATCTATGTGATCCCCGGGTTTTCTCTCGATATCATGCATCAACCCTATCATTTATCTAAAAGTCACATGAATTGCAAAAATTTAAATATACATGCAGGTTTTTTGAACCTTGTTTCTCAACCAATCAAGTAAGAAAGTGAACTATCGGTGATCACTTATTACCAAGGGCATGCGTTAATCACAAACACAAGTAATTTCTAATGCATGATGGGATTATATGTATGAGGGGTACATATGATATTTCAAAAAAATATTTCGAAATTATTCATAAAATTTTTTTGAGACAAAGTGACGTATCGGCTATAAAAGACATTCAATTGCTAAGGCTAGCCTGGGACTCGCATAAATGCACTCACAAGCATCGCAGGCATTTTGAATACAATTCAAACTGTGATTTTCACGATGTCAAATCATGATTTTAAAAAGGTTTAAAAATATTTAGAATTAAGAAATATCTAGGCCATGGAATACATTCAATTGCCAAGGCTAGCACGGGCTCGCATAAATGCACTCACAAGTGTTGTAGGTATTTTAAATATGGTCCAAACCAGGATTTTTCCTTAAGCCAAATCGAGTTGTGGAGAATAACTTTTTTAGAAATCGTTTTTTGAGAAACATCACATGTATCAAAGCATTTTTTGAAAGATGCAATTAAAAAAGTCTGATTATTTAACAACAAAGATGAAAGCATTTAGAACAATTTTCATGAAGATGGTATGTCCTAATTTCATGCACAAACTAACCTAAAAGGTATAGCTAAATAATCACAATTATGTTTATATCAAGAAATTTCAGAACAAATGTGTAATGACAACAAAATTGGGCGATAACTAATGATAATTTGGCAATGATTTTTTTTTTTTTAACATGCATGACATGATGATGAACAACTTTCGTGAAGAAATTTTTCTTAAACAATCTATACATGATTTTACAAAAATCAAACAACAAGCAACAACTCATAAAAAATTTGTCAAAACAACAGGACATTCAGCTAATGTTACAAGGATTTGTCCTATCAAAACATGTCTAAAGATCATCAAATTTACACACAACATAACCAACATGATGACAAGCAAGTTTTATTAAGAGGCCAAGTTCAGATTGCAAATAGAAAAAATGAAACAAAATTATCAAAAGTCTATCCAAATAGGGGTCAGAACATGAGTTCGAATTTGATCCCTTGTCCAGATTGTAATCTAGATTTGAAAAAATGGAAAATAGTCCAAACAATGAGCAATTGGTATGAAATCAACAGTATTAGAAATTTCTAAGTGTGCCCTATGTCTTCCTAGAAGAGCTCGAGTCCAAACTAGATCAATTTTGTATCCTAAAATCAAGATCTCTAAAAGTGTGTGCATTAGTAACTAAGAAAATAGAACATAAATATTCATTAGAAAACCTCAAAATCACTCAAAGAATATACAAACGGCATGAAGAAATCATACGGGACTTAGGATTGGATGCGAGGGAAAGTTTGGATAGTCATCTAATCTTAAGTCGGGATGCAAAATTTCATACAATTTAAATGACATTATGAGATGATTTATGATTCCTAATGGCATGTTTGGGAATCTTAAATGTGATGAACATTTTTTTGAGACAAATTTAATGTGCAAGATGAAACTCAAATGACATGACCTAAACTTGTATGCAGGCCTTGCAACATACGGTTCAATCATCAAGAAGGCATGATCGTGAGATTTGATCCCTAGATGACTTAAACAAGCATGGAAAGGTGCACATATCATAAGGTTTCATTTCATCATTAAGTTTACATAACAAGCATGATTTTAGCCATTCTCAAGACATGCATAAATCCTACCAAAAATCTCAGATATAGAGCATACGATGATGAAGATTTCTTGTTAAGAGGTCGAAACTCAATCAAGATCATATGAGTCATGGAAAAAATGGCAAAACAGACAAACTATATGTCTAGCACATGTTGCTGCAGTACCTTTTATTCATGCAATTGACTTACTTTGCCAATGTAAAAACCTTGCAAAGTATGCATTAATTGAATATATATATATATCATGTATTTCAACTCTCATGAACGATTTGAGACCAAATAAGTGCATTTATTGACTCAATTTCATCAAAACAAATCTCGGACTAATGCAGGACAAACTGACCTATGTTCGGATCTAAGCGATTTTGACCTAACTAAAAATATCTAAAAATTTTGAAAAAAAAAAAAATACAGGACATGCACAACATCTATACAAGAAACTTTTATGAAGGAAAGTTGTTCCAAAACTCAACAAAAAAATCAGTACAAAAATGGCAAAATCAGAGATCGATATGGAACAGATTGACCTAGGCTTAGATTTGAGTAAATCTGACCTAGTTGAAAACATCCAAAAATCATGAAAAAATTACAGAAGATGTATGAGACAATTTGAAGCAAAACTTATGAAGACAATTTTGTCAAAAAATGATCACAAAAGTCGGCACAAAAATAACAAAGTCAAAAAGTGGAATAGAATCATAACTATAAAAGACCTAAACTATTGCAGAATCGTTAATCGTTGGAGGTGTTTTATGAGCATCAAACGATGCTCAATTGGGGCGTGCAACCTATCGTTTTGAAGCTCTTGTTAAGAGCTCAAAACTGATCTAACAGAAACATGTTCATCCAAATTCGAAAATCACAAATCCACAATATCTAAATATAATCAACTCCAGATCATTCAAGCATTGATTCTAATTAGATTTGCAATGCATCCTGGCCCCAAATCTTCGTTGTTGATCATGTATTTCAACATGAGATGCTCTCGCCTCATCGGACACTATTAAAAGGAGTTTTATCACTCTTACCTCAATTGCACCAACAAAAAATTGACGTTCGAAGATGTTCTCCTTTTAACAACAATGAAGTTGCTAGCTTTGATCTCACTTCAGGAATCGCCGAACATGAAGAATGTCAAGTTCAACTCTAGTACAAGAGTTGTTTAATGCCGATCTTTAGATTCTGATTTACTATTTTTTGCAAATCACGATCACCTTTCTCGAGTCCTTTCTCTAGGCATGCACTCAGAGGTGATTGAAATCAGTGAGCCATAGTTGTTGGACTTGTTGAAGAGAAAATGTAATATTTGACTTAGTCTAAAGAGTAGGGCCCACAAGTAGAAAAGAAAAGAAGAGAAGGAAAAAGAAGGAGGAGGAGAGATCGAGAGTCTTTGGGAGAGAGAGAGAGAGAGAGAGAGAAAAGAAAAGGAAAAAAAAAGGAAAAAGAAGACGAGATAAAAGGAAAAGAAAGAGGCACGTTTGGGTAGAAGGAAAAGAAAAGGGAGGAGAGAAATGAACGGAAAGAAGAAGGAGGAGGAGGAGGATGTGACAGTCTGATTGTCCGCTTCTATTTTCAATTAAATAAATTGGGCTTTTCGTTGACGTGCTTATAGCGCTATTCTTTGAGCTGATCACTCATGAGATAACTAGACTAATCGGGAAAGTTATTAAAGGATTTTGATGCAACAGACTTGAGAATTCGACCAGGAATCGACTGCTCGACCGTGTTAGTCTACAAGGATCATTTTGGCACTGTCGAAAATCTATTAGAAATCGGAAATAGGTCGATTCGATAGAGATAAAATTAGGCTTGGGTGATTCCAACTAATTACAAATTTCTCGTCGATCAGCACTAAACCGATTTTTCTGTTGTTTTGGTACCCTGTGCTCATCATTGAAACCTCGAGATTTTCACGACAATCGAGAATCGCCAATGCGTTGAAAATGTACGTTGTGGCTCGGGAATAATCGACCACGGGTCAGTTGCATCGAAAATTCCCAAAAACTAACCGATAGTTTAGGTTGCGCTAAAATCACATTTGACTAAAATTAACCGAGAAAATGATGTCGATTACAGAAATTAAGAATTTTCACGTGTCACAATTAATCCCGGGGAATGTTGTTGCATCTTTCCAAATTTTGTGGATGACGGGAATTATTAGCGGAAAAAGGGGCAAGAGTAACAAATTAAATGAATAAAAGGAAATACCACTTTTTAAATAGGTTTTGGGCATTTAGTATGGAACAATTAGAGAAGATTTATAAGTGACTAATAGGGGACTTGACTCTATTAACTCAAGTGGTAAATTGGTAAAAAGGAAATGAGGATAGGTTTCTTCAAGTAAGGAAATTTGTAGGAAGGCCTTTGGCCAGGAATTTCACCTCATTTTCGATGCCATTTGTGTGGAATAAGGATGCATAAAGTAGAGGGACCACTTGATAGTGATGGGAACTCAATCTCCAAGGAAAAAAGCTACAGGAACTAACTTCAAATTCGGATTCAGCGGTCTACGATGGATTCCAACCTTTTCTTTCATCTCATTTAGAAGAGACAACTTTGGGAAAAGTTGTGGGGGCATAGGATGGTGATGGGTGAGCAAAATTTCCGTGGACTTCAATACAGACATCTAACAGCATTAGTGTCCTGTCAACATTTTTTGTCCGCAATTCTAATGAAGGTCTCATGTTGGCCCACATTTGAAAAATTGAGGTGATTGATGGAACGATAAAAAGTTCAGGTACTTTATTGTAAAAGGGATAATAGCTCAAATAATCATGATGTCATTGCCCCCAAAGAGTTTATCATACAATCATTGGTCTAGGTTCAAATCTCACACATACTTTTGTTTATGCTATATTTATTCTACAAACTTATCCTCTCAATTCTTTGCTTGATCTCCCTTTAATAATTTTCTTTTGTAAGATTATTCATTCTCTCCTGTGAAAGATAATAGGAGATATTTTTGTTAATTTCACATGCCAAAAGATTTTAGGGACTAAAGAGGTTAGAAAGTTTCTCAATGTTGATTTTGTTTAGAGTTTCTTTCTTGGAATCATTCGATCATAAAAATTCAAGCCTTACCCTCGAAATATTTTAGTGGGTTATCAAATATTTTATTGAAGATAGACTTTTTATTTGTCCTTGCTTTTATTTCTGTTGGAAATTATATGCATAATATTTTCATCAGATTTAACCATATGGGCACACATAATATACTGCAAGAAACATATTGGATACCAATACAGATAATAAACGACTAATTAATACGTTGGTGTCAATATTGATATTTTTCGTTTGCGATTTCAACGGAGGTCTCATGTTGACCCCCATTAATAAATGAGAGGTAATTGGTTGAATTGAAAAAAAAAAACTTTAGATACTTGATTGCCAGCAGAAAGGTAAGAAATTTCATCGACCTCATTATCTGGTTTTGTTTTTAGTCAATTTGAATATTTTTGGAAGCCATGGATATAGAATGAAATTGATGGGGTTCCTCTTATGGAGTTTTTGCTCCAACCCCTCGCATGTAAAATCGAATAATTGCCTCCTCTTGAATGTCTTTTTCTTTTCCTTATTCAGCCAGATCCCAAATGCTTGAGAAAAGACACAATCAAATTGTATGTTTTTTATAAGCCAAAAAATATTCTCTGATTTTCCTTGTCATGTATTACTACTACTAGGCGATTATAAATGTTAGTTGTAAAGTTATATACACATGTCAAAAGTATTGAAGTGTTAATGACGCGCTCTTGGGACCAAATTAGATTAGCGCATTTGATGATTTTCTTTTTGTTGTCGGGAAATATATTTGGTTCAAGTATGCCAAGTTCTAAGGTTTAAGTAATATTTGGAAACAAACAATCACAGAAACACTCATCCGTGGGTAGCGCGGTTGGTTGAGAGTCCCTCTTTCATCGCTGAGGTTGAGAGTTCGAAATCTTGCGTTGCTAGCGATTTAAGTGGGGGGCTATGGCAGTAAGTTGCTGTGCTAGTCTTCCCCGAGGTATAGGGGCCCGGTTCTCAGGAACTGTTTGGGCATGGGGGCATGTGGTAGAGTCCTCGATCATCAAAAAAAGAAAAAAAAACAACCACAGAAACAGTTCATTTTATTCCAATTCCTAATTTTTAATTACATGTAATCTGAAAATATGTGCGCAGTGTCTTCGTCCGTGCGTAGCACGTGTATGAATATTAGTAATCTAATATAATTTCATATCTCATAATTAATTGACCTCATTAATTGGGTTCATATCTAAATAGATTTTTGATTAAATCTTCTGTCTTTTAAATAAATAACTTTTAAATTAATAACTTTTAGGAAAGGGAAAGTAAATAATTGATAGGCCCATCAAGGAGGACTGAACAAATTTATATATATAAGTTGTGGACGATTTCAACTGTTGCTCATGAGTTCCTAAATTAAAAGATTCAATTTAACAAGTACGTACACACTTGTAAAGTACCCATGCTACGCACACAACTTATAATCAATGTGTACGTACTTGTTAAATTGAATCTTTTAATTTAGGAACTCATGAGCAACAGTTGAAATTGTCCACAACTTATTGAACTTTTTCTATCTTTTTGCTTAGTTCTGTCTTATTTAAAGCAGGAAGAGAGAAAACTATTTGGCTCAGGAAGACCAAGACATCCACCTAACAAAAGCATAAAAAAAAAAAAGACCAAGACCAAGATTTTTATTTTTATTTTTTTTTGGCATCTGTACATTCTTAATAATCTTATAATTCAATGTCTTCAATTGATGCATTATTGGTGAATATGCTATCAATGTAGGCTTTTACGTGGCAGTTACTATGCTAAAGATTTGTAGCAAGATGGGTAGCAATGATCTACTGAAGGGTGCTAAAGTAGTAGTTGATGATCGAAAATCACATGATAGTAGAATCATGGTCCTTTCCCTGATTTTACTGTTCACAAGTGTGATGCCTAGAGTATATCTAGCAGATTGTACATTGTTAGTTGGCGATGCCAGACCCTTTTTCTTGTCTAGTGATGAATGAGGCTGACCACAATTAATAGGACTAACAAATAAGCATCTTTTTGCAACTTGCACTGATTGAAATAAATATAGACAATCCACCTAACAATGGCATCTTACTTTCTATTATATATCTATAAGTCGGACCATAATTAATAGGACTGACAAATAAGCATCTTTGTGCAACTTGCATTGATTGAAATAAATGTAGACGATCCACCTAACAATGGCATCTTACTTTCTATTATATATCTGTAAGTCAAACCACAATTAATAGGATTGACAAATAACCATCTTTGTGCAACTTGCACCGATTGAAATAAATGTAGACGATCCACCTAACAATGGCATCTTACTTTCTATTATATAGCTGTAAGTCAAACCACAATTAATAGGATCGACATATAAGCATCTTTGTGCAACTTGCACCGATTGAAATAAATGTAGATAATCCACCTAACAATGGCATCTTACTTTTTGTTATATATCTGTAAGTTAGACCACAATTAATAAGACTGACATATAAGCATCTTTGTGCAACTTGCACTGTAGACGATCCACCTAACAATGGCATCTTACTTTCTATTAAATATCTGTAAGACATCAAAGACAACTAACTTTGACTATTCGATAATGAGAATAGAAACACATGATTTGGGTTAAACAAGGAAAATAGTCGGGTACACCAATGAATCCATGAAGCAATTTGCTTAATTTTACTCTGGAAATAGTAAACAATTCATATATCACCAACTAATCATCAAGCAAATGCTTTGGTTAACTTTTTCTTTTCAAAGGACCACAATTCTCCTATCAAGCGCTTCACCATCATCAACAATTGCTTGAGCACCCTTCAGCAGATCATTGCCGCCCATTTTGTTGCAAATTTTTAGCGCTATGGATACCATGTGAAAGACTATACTCAAAAAAAAAAAAAAAAAAAAAAAAAAAAAAAACCAACAAAACATTCGTAAGATAAATTTTTGATGAAGATATGCCTGCCCTCTAAGGGTGAATCAATAACCGTAGAGTCAATCAAGGGTTATGTTGAAGCAAAGTGATAATGAGTTGATGGAGATAGACAACTTTAAAGTCCCGGAAGACCAAGACTTTCACCTACCAAAGAGTTTAAACAGAGACCAAGACTTTCAAGGATGCTTTCTGTCCACAAGTACTTTGTTCATGCAGATAAACCATAAACTCAGGAAGACCGAGACTTTACTAGACATCATGTATTTGTTTGTCTATAAAGTGAAGCAGAAGCGAAAGAGAGCAAATGAAAAAGATAGAGTTTGCAGGATGCAAATTGGCATTGTTACATCACTTCTCACATCCCTCCTCTTTCATCCCTATGTGAATGCCTTTGTTTTTCCACTACTAGTAGAATTTCCCCATGCATTACATGCCACGCTTAAAAATTTACTGTTACTATAATTTTTGTCCTACTCTTTTCTTGCTTAATTGTACCGTGATTTTTCATTCAATAATCTCTCTTGTACTTGTCTGATGAATAATGTCTAGATTTCATGTATCTTTTCAAATTTAAGTTCAATAAAAGAACAAAAAAGCAAAGAGAAAAATGAAAAGAAAAAACAGCAAGAACTTGAAAAAGGAAAAAAAGAGGAAGAAGCGAGAATGGGGCGGGAGAGCGCACCACCGTCCCACGGCCACTGCCAAACCGTTGCCATCAGCACCGCTCCTTATAGTCACCTTCATAGGCAACATTTCCTTCAGATGTTTTTCTTAGAGCGGTTTATTGGTAAGAGGCATTTAGGTATTCTCGAAACATGCATGTTCAAGTCAATTATTGCATGTAAAAATGAAACTGTTTTGATGATTTTGCTAATCCTAAATAGACTTCATGATTTTGTTAACGCAGAACTATAGGGGACCACTGAACACCAGCGACGGTGGCCTGACGGTACAAACTGATATTCCACAAACGCGAGGTCACGATGATAATCCATTAGTGATGGTAGAGCCTATATCTTGCCTTGCCCGTGATGGGAGCTCTGGCAGCTTGGTATTGGATGATGAGACTTGGCTACCCGAGATAACTAGGTTGCGAGTGGTATTGGACGATGACCTTCTCGCGATCTGAAAAAAAAAAGTATAAAGCATATTAGTACAACTACCAAAATTAGTAGCTTTTTGTTTTTCTTTTGTCAAGTTGCAAAAGATGAACGTAAGCACATCAGTTGCCTCCCTCAACAGTGTTTGCATTTGATCACAGGGAGAGATTTTGCCAAATACAGAAGACAGTGGGATATTCTGCAAAGCAAGCACAGTTGAGAGACTTCAGGTCAATGAGCTAGGGCCTAAGGAAAAGATATTTGGAAGAGAAAATACAACAAACGCTGAAATTGCAGAAAAATATCAATACAAAAGCAACAATTCTTCATGATTCTCACGCAAAGCATAGTGCATTTCCATAAGTGGAAAGATAAGCAATTTTTGGGCATGAAACAAAGTTCAAGATATATCATCAATAAAGACAGGCACATCCATGCATCATAATTCCTGCACTGAGAGCAAGTCCATGTACGTATTATTTGTTTTGAGAACAAAGATTAGACATTGGAGAGACATCTTCTTATTGAATCCGAACTCAATCAATTACGATGAGTGGGATTTCTTGGATGAGGTGCCAACAGTCGCTGCAAAGTCTTGAGCACCGATCTTTCAGAATCTCTCATTGAATTATGCGGAATACATGGAGGGAGGGATGGAAGCTGTCCTCTGTCAAGTACCTCAACATCCGGCAACTGTAAAATATATGACTGTTTGAGAGAGGAGAGATGCCTGCGAAGCCCACTTGATAGTCTTTTCACGTTCCTCATATTTTTCATCCAAGGAGAGGTTAGAGAGGAAGGAAATAGGAGGCTCCACGCATCTTATGTCCTCCGCTATTGATGGTTCTTCCACATTTTTCATATTTCTTATCCAAAATCCTAGAAGAGGACGATTAATTAGTCCTGAATAAAAATTACTTCCATGCATAATGAACAACTTTGAGAGTGATCAGAAAAAAAGAATTATATGCATATCCACCCGACAGCAACAAAAAATGCACAGACAAGATAAGAACCAGGATCCTTCGCTTTCCTTTTCTCAGCAATTAGTGACCCTTTGGATGATTTTTTTTTCGCTGAATAATTCTTACGATTATGTTAGCACACACGTATGGGAGACACTAATCACCAGTGATGGTGACTTATCGGTTCAGGCTTGATATTCTACGAATGTGAGATCATGAGATCAAATGATTAGTGCAGGCTGATAACTCTTAAGAATGATTGCCGTCACCTGGTGTAACTGGAAAGCTCTGAATGCAGCAACTTTTAACCATAAATCACCAGATCTTGAGACCATCAGTAATACAGATAAGAAAAACAATTTTGCAGTGTGTTGCCTGCAAAAATATAAGAGAGCTATGTCATCAGTGGATGGATGAAAGGCAGGGCGTGTAGTAAAACCTAAGCTAGGTTCTGTGAATATCAACTGCGATGGGTCTGACATTAAAGAAACGAAACATGCTGTCGCTGGGATTGTTGGGAAGATGGAATTGGACTTTGAGGCATGAATACACTGTCTTTAAGAAACAAACTATTTACTAAAGCACTTTTTCTATGTTTTACGAACAAACTAACAACAGGCATTGTGGCCACAAATTAGGCAGGGGACATGGTTACCTGCAGGGATGTGGTGGTGCAAGTTAGATTTGCAGAGGAGGCTGAATTACTTTTTGTTGGAAAGAGCATTGCAGTGGCAAAAGAGAAGCTGGCCCAAGGTTGTAGTGGAGATAGATGCAGCTGTGGTATCCAAGGATATTATCAACTTTCGCAAGCAGTACAACTAAAGACTAAAGGAAGCTCCTGCTGGGATTCAAGCAGCTAAAGATCAATTTTCAGCTCTAAATTGTAGTCGTATTTTGTGAAAAGCAAATGTTTATGCCCATTGGGTAGCTTTGCATACTAGGAAGAGGACCTGTTGTCAAAATTGGAAGTAATGGATGAGTACTGAGTTTGTTTGCTGGACAAAAAAAAAACCCAACGAATTGTCATTTGTTGACCTTAGTGGGTTGTTTTTGGAAATTCATGGGAAATATCTTTATGACAAAATATCAATTTGTATTACGCATCAAATAGAGGAGGTAGAATCAAAATTGATGCCTTCAAAACCAAAAACTTACCCTTAATCTGAGAAAACTGGCGGTGCATGGAAGAATCAATTCATTGGATCCGCACCCAATCTATCTCGATGAGAGGGATTTCTTGGATTAGGGGCCAATAGTCGCCAGTGAGTTTTGAGCATCTATCTTTCAGAATCTCACATTTCTCTATGTACAATTCTTGGAGGGAGGGAGGGAGGCCATCCTCTGGCAAGTACCTCAACTTTGGGCAAGAGTCAATCCATAAATGTTTGAGAGATGAGAGATGGTTGAGAAGACCGCTTGATAGTCTTTCAACATTCCACATATTGCAAATGCGAAGATACAATAGAGAGGAAGGAAAGAGAAGACTCCACGCATCCCTGTCCTCTGAAGGAAACCATACCTTCTCTCCCTCCCCTCCCATGCAAAAGTCAATTAACATACACCGGAGGGATGCCAGTAGGTGTAAGCCCCATTCTCTCATTGGTTGCTTCAGATTCTCGCACCCTCTTATTAAAAGGCGATGCAAATTGGGAGGCAAACCTCCTTTGGGGAAGCATTTGATATTTTGGCAATCCTCGATGAATAGCGTCTTGAGGGATGTAAGATGATGCCACTGATTTGGTAGAGACTTTATCTTCGGACAATTACTAATTATAAGACATGACAGGGTGATGGGAAGGGAAGGGAATTCCTCTATCTCCAATGCTGGACAATTACTTATATCCAAATGAGCGAGATGGGAGAGTGTGTGAAGGCACTGTGGTAGGCTTCCTAGATTTGGATAGCCATCAATTGTCATTTCTTTGAGTGATTCTATGGTGATCATTTCCACCGACTCCACTCCCTCGCACTCACAAATACAAAGTTTCTTCAAAGTAGTAAGTCTATCGTTGGCAAACAAAAAAGATATTAGAGAATCACAATTTACAATCCACAAATACTCAAGTTGAGATATCGGGTTATTGTTGTTAGGGTCATCTAGAGGAATGGTTGGTCCTAAGATTTTTGGACACCTCCTAATGATCAAATATTTGAATGTGTGCTTCTTGCTTGGAAGCTTTTCTAAACTTGTGCAATTACTCAATTCCATCCTTTCAAAGTTGCACGACAGCTCTATTTCCCCTTCTCCTGCCACAAAAGATGTGAATCGAGGGCAGCTTTCAATGGCTAATTCTTGAAGGCAAGTAAGATTTAGCATTATACTTTCATCTTGCCACAAGTATGTAAGCTTGTCACACCATCCTATATGAAGCTCCTTTAGCTTGACCAAGCACCTCATAAACACATGATTAAAGCAAACAAGCTCGGCAAGATTTTCAATTTTGAGAATGGTCAAAGAAGTTAGGTTGACCAAGCTCTTTAAGATTTCCTTTTACAATCCTCAAGGTATAACTCATGGAGAGATGGAAAACAAATCTCATTCGTTGAATTATTCAAATGCGGACATGAATGGATTTCAAGTTTTATGAGACAATCAAGTTGACGAGGTAATGTCCTAATCAATGAAGGACAACTCCGGACAACAAGATGTTGAAGACAGGAGAATGAGACTTCTTCTTTTGGGCCCCCAACATAAGGAGACCAATTCTTCCATGACAACATCTCTTTCAACTTCAAAGTTGTTAAGGATGAGAAAGGCCTTTTATCTCCATAAAATTCAGAGCCTATCATTCTTATTGTGTGTAGACCTTCAAGAGATAATTCCTTTAGTGAAGGTAGTTGTCCAAGCGGGGGAAGTGATATAACATTAGGATAGCCCCGCAAGCACAAAGACACTATCTTAGAATAGGATGGACCACCTAACCATGACGGGAATTTTGCACCACCATAGTTCAAAATATTGAGATTTTCAAGATCAATGTGAGGTCGTAGGAAGTCAAGAACTTGTGCTTCCCGCTCATGATTCTGGAGATTTTCCAAATTTTCATCCCAATGCAAGGATAAGTTGGTAAGGCCTTGCTTTTGATGCAAATTAGCATCAATTGCATCTCTAACTTTTTCCACCTTTTGCAATTCTGATATGAATAATTCTCCTTGAAGATGTGGCAAATTCTTAAACTCCTCTAACTTTGACCCTTTCTTTGGTCGTACCACAAACTTGGACAAGATAATAAGATTTTTTAAATTACCGATACCCAATGGCATCTCTTTAAGACTCCTCGGATCTCTAACATCAAGAAACTGTAAACTGACCAATTTTGTGATGCCTTGAGGCAACTTGAAAGTTTTTGACAACCTCTTAAAATCAAAACTTGTAATTTGCACAAGCTAACAATTGATTCAGGTAGCCTTTTGATATCAGTGTACGAGAAATTGAGATATCTAAGATGTTTTAGATCACCAATGCAATTTGGTACCTCTATAATGTCACAATGACATATTGAGAGCACCCTCAAGTACTTCAATTCCGTTAGCAAGTCATGTAGCACCTTGTTGGAAATAGAGAAAGTGTCCCCTCTAAATCCATTGTGCAGTAGCATTAAAGTTCTTAGTACCTTCATGCGGTGATATTCTCTTAAGCATTTTGATGTAGCAAAATGCAATGAGATGAATGATGCATAACGAATTTTCCCAAGAGATGTGTCTTCTTCATTAGCTACCAAGTGAGACTCCCCAGAGCTAAAGTATGCACTTCCTGCAATTGACTTTGCTAGATCATTCAAAAGATCATGCATTGAAAACTTAGATGCGTTGACACTTGATTGTTGAAGAAATGATCTGGATACTAACTCATCAAAGTAATTTCGTCCTAATTTGAAATTATTCCCCTTTACTTTTTGTCTATCTAAAAAGCCCTCGGCTATCCATAAGAGTACCAGCTCATCTCTCTCAATTTCGAAATCCTTGGGAAATATTTCACAATAAGTAAAACATCTCTTCAAATGGCAAGGAAGATGGACATAACTCAAGTTCAAGACAGGGAGAACCTCATCATTCTCTGCCATTGGAAGATCCCATATTCTGTTATTTAAGGTATCTTCCCATTCACTGGGATTCCTTTTATTACGTAGGGCACCGCCTAGCATCTTAGCCGCCAAAGGTAAACCTTTACATCTTTCAGCTATTTTCTTACCTATTGTTTTAAAATCCGGATGGCTCTCAAAATTTGTTGCTCCAAGAGCATGAAAGGCTAATAAGCTTGTACAATTATCAAACGACAATTCCTTCAAATGATAGGGTGATGCTCTAGTTATGGAACCAACAGCAAGGTTGCGAGTTGTGATGATGATCTTACTCCCCTTAGCCCCCGCTTCAAATGGCTTTAAGAGGGCAATCCATTTTTCATATTTCTCATTCCATATATCATCTAAAACCACAAGAAATTTCTTCCTAGATAGATTGCCCTTCAACTTAACTTGAAGCCCGTTAAGATCTTCACCCTGGCATGACAACCCAGTGATTTACCGCAAAATACTTTTTGTTATGTGAAGAAAATCAAAAACATCTGACACACAAACCCACGCTCTCTTCTCAAAACAGGTATATACTCTGACATCATTATACAACCATTGAGCCAAGGCCGTTTTTCCAACACCACCCATCCCAACTATGGGGATCATGCTCAACATGGCATCGGAATTTTCGACTTCACTAATCAATAGTTTGAGTATTTGTGCTTCTTCCTTCTCTCTACAAAAAAAACTGAGGCTCTGGCAAAGAAGTGGTTAGATCCCTTTTGTTTGTGTAGTTGGATCTGTCCACAACATTCTCTCTTAAGCTTAAACGAGCCTTCCTAGTGACAATCACTTTCAACCTGCCACTAATCTCTTGTACCTTGGTTTCAAACATGAGCGAGCCTAGGTTTGGATTCGATCCGGAGGATTTATCTTGGCCAAAGAAAGAGAACTTCCATTTTTCCAGACATTTGCTTGTGTTGGATTCTGCCTCCAACTTAACCTAAGCCACTTTGATCGCTAACTCATCAATCAAGTCTTCCATATCATAGGCCAAGTGCCTAACATCATTTAGCCACAGCTTCACTAGAGGGTTACCACTGAGTTGCTTGTCTTCTACATCAATCAGCACTGCATTGATTGTGCCCAACATCTCATTCCACTCCTTGAGGAGAGCGGTGCTAATTCGTTCATGTTGTGCATAGACTAATGCGAGAGAAGTCAACTTGCTGAATAGGACCTGAAAGAAGGAACCCATAAAGGAACCCAAAACGATCTCTTCCATTGTCATGGTTGAATCAGTCACTGTAGAGAACAACAGAGGTCTTATGTTAAAGCGAGGTAAAAATGAGTCAATGGAGAGAGAAAACTATGAAGTCTAGGAAGATCAACAAGTTCATTTACCAAAAAGGACATAAAAAGGACCAAGACTTTCGAGGAATGCACACCAAAGGTTAGACAAATCAAAAGAAAATAGCTTTTGTCCACAGGTGCTTGTTTCGTCAATTGTTCTTCTTTTTCTTCATATCGAGACTTTTCTTGTGGGCTTCCAAAACAGAGGATAAAATTTGAATTTTCTATATACGACCGACTTAGAGCACACGCCTATGTTTGTCAAAAACTTCAGTGCATATTAGTGTTTTGTTGACATTTTTCGCATCCATATGTTGTTAGTATCCTTGAAATTTCAATGCTTTTTTTTTTTTTTTTTTTGCTTTATTGGTGAGTATGCGATCAATATAGGCTTTTACATAAGATATAAGAAGATTACCGATTCCTCCTTCAATGAGGATGACCGTGTGGAGACATCAAAGACGTTTGTTTTTTTTTTTTTTTTTTTTTTTGGGGGCGCGGATCAAACCACCATATGCTTTAGGTTGTGAAGTTCTAGATGCATCAGTTTGGGGACAAAAAAGCGAGCAAATAGATAGATATTACTTACCTGTTCCGAGTAGACTTCCTGGAGCAGACCATTGAATGTGATTAGATCAATTACAACGATCCAACAAGCACGAGCTCTAGGTTCGAACGAGTAGGAGGAGAACACTATTGAGCACGAGCTCTAGCTTCGAATGAGCAGGAAGAGAACACTATTGAGCCAAGAGATGAGCATAGGTCATGGTGAAGCCAAGTGATAATGAATTAACGGAGAGAGAAAACTATAAACCATAAAACTCAAGAAGACCGTGAGGTTCACCTACCAAAAAGTTTCAATAAAGGAGAAGACTTTCGATGATGCTTTCTATCCACGAGTGCTTTGTTCATGTAAATAAACCATAAAATTCAAGAAGACCGTGACTCGACTGGACTGTATGTTATGACTAGATAGTGAAGCAAAAGCGAAAGAAAGCAAATGAAAAGGACAGAGCCTTTGTAGGACGCAAACTAATTCTTTTTCACTTCTCACTCCTCCTGGTACAAGCTGATATTCCCCCATCCGAGGTCACTAGGATAACCCACTAGCGATGATGGTGCCTGCATCTTGTCTTGTCCATGACAGGAGCTCTAGCAGCTTGGCGAGGTTATAGTGATAGGACTTGCCTACCCTAGATAAATGGTTTCAAGTGGTACTGGATGAACGGCCTTCTCACAATCTTAAATCGAAATTCATTGTGGCAAAAGTGAGGCTTTCATGATCACTTAACATACCGACAGAGCATAGTCTACCTGATTGCTCATCTCTGTCTTTCCTTGATAACAGAGAAAAAGAAAATGCGCTTTGAGATGGTGTGGCAATTTAAATAGAAGAAGAAGATAAACTATGAACTTTGACAAGGAAATCAGGTTTAAATAAATTATAGTCTGCAGGGTTCATTCAAATTTTGTTGTCACATTCACCAACTTGAAAACACTTGTTTTAAATTCTATTTTGTGCATCTTTACAGTAGCTGCTGTTTACACCGATATTATCGGTACACCTACCAAAATAAATAGCCTTTTGTCTTCTTTTGTCAAGTTGCAGAAGATAAACATAAGCACATCATTTGCCTACCTCAACAGCATTTGCATTTGATCCTCCTTAGAGATTTTGCCAGATAAAGATGACAGTGGGATATTTTGCAAAACAAGCACAGTTGAGAGAATTTAAGTCACGAGGCAAGGGCATTAAAAAAAAAAAAGATCTTTGAAAGAGAAAACATAACAAGCGCTGAAATTTCAGAAAAGATCTTTGACAGTGGGATATACTGCAAAAATAAGCACAGTTGACTCACTGATTCTGGCGACGGCGAGCCCGCTGCGACGGCGGTGCGACGGCGTCGAGAACGCGACACTTGTGGCTCAAACGGAGGCTCGACGACGGCGGTGGCGGCTCTTGAAGCTCATGGCCGGGGGGAGGCTCGGTTCGAGCGGTGGCTCGCGGCGGCTTGAAACAACAGCGGCACAGACGGCTAAGCAAGTGACGGCAAGAGGCAATGAGCGAGCGGCAATGTCGGGCGAGCGGTGGCGCGATGGCCCTTGAAGCTCAGGGCCAAGGGGGTCGTGGATGGGGACGCGGCCCTTGCTGTTCCTGCCGTTGCGCCATGCAATCCCGTCTGCCGAAGTTGGGGAGGCCAAGAGGTGGTGATGATGATGGTGAGGGGGAGTTGGGTGTGGAGCGGCGATGGTGCTGGTGGGTGAAGCGACAGCCAGCAAGAAGAAGAAGAAGAAGGAGAAGAAGGAGAAGGAGAGTTCAGCCGAGAGAGAGGGAAGGAAAAGGAGAGAGGGAGAGAGAGAGAAGAAAGGACAAAAGAAGGGGGCCGCACGAGGTAGCATGAGGGGAAAAGGGGAGAAAAGAAAGAGAGAAAAAGAAAGGGGAAGGGTGGATGGATAGGAGAAGGAGGAGAGAGAGAAGAAGAAGACAAGAGAGGGGGAGAAGGGGGATGTCACGATGAGCGAGCCCATGCAAGTATTATTTGTTTTGAGGAATAGTCACTCGTATGAAACGATGGTGGACTTGCCGGACCACGTTAGCATTATAACCGTTTCATTGTGTGCTTCCTATCAAACAAAACAGAGCAACCCAAAAGCCTAGTTAGTTTGTGGCAAATTATGTGAAGCATGTCCATGGACAAACATGAACTTCCTAGCGTCGAGTTGAGGATTCGTAATAGAAATGGATTTTTGAGCAGCAGTAGTAGCATAACGACAAGTGTGGAAGAGAGAAAGAAGTCTGAACCATTACCTGAAGAATAAAAATTAGACATTGGAGAGAAATCTTCTTATTGAATCTGAACTCAATCAATTACAATGAGTGGGATTTCTTGGATGAGGTGCCAATAGTCGCCGTTGAGTTTTGAGCATTGATCTTTTAGAATTTTACATTGCATTATACCAAATACTTGAAAGAGGAAGCAAAGCCATCCTCTGGCAAGTACCGGTAACTATAAAAGATAGCTGTTTGAGAGAGGAGAGATTTCTGCGAAGACCACTTGATAATCTTTCCACGTCCCTCATATTTCTCGTCCGAATAGAAATTAGAGACAAAGGAAACATAATACTCCATGCTTCTTACATCCTCCACCGTTAATAGTCTTTCCACCGTCCTCATATTTCTCATCCAAAAGTCTAAGACAGGATGAGCAATTAGTCCTAAATAAAATGATCCTTCATGCATAATGAAGAATTGCAAGAGTGATCGAACAAAATTATACACACACCTAATTGACTCCAACAAAAAATGAACCGGGATACCCTGTTGATGATTTTTAATTTTTTATGACTAGAAAATTCCTATGATTATATTAATTAACAAGTATGGGAGACACTGGTGATGGACACTTATTCGTACGGGCTGGTATTCTACAAATGTGATGTTAGGAGATCGAATGACTTGGTACAGGTTGATAACGCTTAAGAATGATTGCCTACACCTGTTGGTATATCTGGAACACTCGAAATGCAATAACCATTAAACATAAATCACTCCATACTGGAACTGTCACTACACAGATTAGAAAAAGCTCTTTTAGACTGTTGCCTGTTAAAAATGTAAGAGAGCTAAGTCATGATTGGTGGACGAAAGGCAGGGTCTGTAGAGTAACCTGAGCTAGGTTTTGTGAAGATTAACTGTGACAAGAGCTCTAGCAGCTTGGTGGGGATATAATGACAAGACTTGCCTACCTAAGATAATTGGATTGCGAATGGTATTGTATGACGACGTTCTTGCAATTTTAAATGAAAGTACTTCATGGCAGACGTGAGACTTTTAAGAAAAAGAACTTCCTTGTGCTGGATTCTACCTCTGACTTGGCCTGAGCGGGTTCCATCTCGAACTCATCGAGCAAGTCTTACATGTCATTGGCCAAATCCCTAAAGTTGTTTAGCCACAGCTTCACCTGACAATTACCGCTCAGTTGCTTTTCCTCTCCATTATCTAGCATTACTTTGATTGTGACCAGCATCCCCTTCCACTCATCAAGGAGGGTGGTGCTGATTCCTTCTCGATGCACATAATTCAATGCCAAAGAACTAAACCTATCAAAAAGGACCTACAAGAAGGAACCCGAAACAACATCTCTAATGGCCATATTTGAATCAGTCACTGTAAAGAATAACAAATGTTATGATGAAGCAAAGCGACAATGAGTTAATGGAGAGAGAAAACTATGAAGTTTGGGAAGCTCAAGACTCTTACCTATCAAAGGGAAAAAATACCAAAAAATACTTAAACCTATTGCATTGGTATCAAATCAGTCTTAAATATTTTCACATTGGTATTAGTTCAGTTCATCTAGCCAATTTTGGAAGTATTGACGTGGACACCGGCCATTTGACCAACGCTGACGTAACGATTTTTTAATATTTTACTCTTTTTTTTCAAATTTTTTTCTTTTTCCTTTTTCTTTTCTTTTTGCTCTTCTTCCTCCTTGGATCCCCAGAGTGGCCGATGAGGCTCTAGTAAGGCCAGAGCAAGGTTGGCCTCACCCGTGGCCCTAGGCAAGGACCATAACCCTCGCTAGTTGCCGGCATAGGCTTTGTGGCCCTTGCCCAATGGTCAACAAGCCTTGTTGGAGCCTCATTAGCCAATGCAAGGATCCAAGGAGGAAGGAGAGGGAAAAAGAAGGAAAAGGAAAAGGAACAAATTAATAAAAATTTTGAAAAAAAAAAAAAAATATTAAAAAATTACCACGTGAGCGTTGGTCGGATGGTCAACGTTCATACAGCGTTGACTAGCCAAAATTGGTTGAATGGACAAAATTGATACCCATATGAAAAGTTTAGGACTAAATTGATCTAATTAAAATATTTATGACTGAATTTGTACCAATACAATAGGTTTATGACTTTTTTTGCATTTTCCCCTTATCAAAGAGATCAAACAAACCACCCCATGTGGTGGCAGCGTTGGTTCGGGCTTTGTCCTCCTCATGACGGAGACAAGTTCGAATCTCAGCGTCATCATTTGTGGACTTACCTATGGCGTTAGGGTGGTGGTTCCTTGGTCTCACACCCCAGGATTTATCCGCTGGCTCACGGCCGCACGGAGTTCCCTGGATCACAAAAAAAAAAAAAAAAAAAAAAAATCTAACAAAAACTAAGACCTTACCAAAAAAAAAAAAAAAACAAAAACTAAGACTTTCAAGGATGTAAGAGGTTAGACAAATGAAAAGAAAATACTTTTTTATCCATGAGTGCTTGTTTTGTACTATCTAGAGAATATCCCAGCGACTTTGATGGTTTTCCACGGCCAAAGTTTGAAGGAATTTTGTGTAATTTTCTCCTTTTTTAATGATTTTCTCCAGCATACGCTCACAAATAAAATTCGGATTTAGGTGTTTGGGGACATCAGTTTTAAAATTTCTAATTGGCGGAATCTATGTGCCTTTCGGTAGGCAGGCTCTACAGTAATACATGTCTTTTCAGAGAAGTTGCAGTTTCCTTTCTGAAATTTGTGGGCGATTGTGATTTCTACCTTACCTATTATAATATTTGCTAGGAAAAATTAGTATTCATTTCTTATTGCAAATTCATAATTAAGATTCACGGTTCACATTCAGATTTACAAAAGTTATGCTTTTCACAACTGGATTTGCACAGTGATTGCAAATGTCCAATAAAAAAAGAAAAAGAAATTGCTCTCCTAAACATTGGCACCAATAAGTCTCGTAAATTAATGGATTCCTTTTAGCCAAATGAGCTACTTGCTCACCCCGACTCTCTGCATACTTCTCTCCACACCTGCTTTATTTCTTTAATACATTGATGTCATCACGTTTTCCCCGTAAATTTCCAGGTAGGCACAGTCAAAATGATAAAACGTAGAACTATAATCAGCCTGAGGGAAAAGCAAGAATTTAGTTTCCGCGGATCCAAATGCAGTTTTTGAAAATCCTGACGTAAATTGTGATTATGCCATACTAAGAAATGCGAATCAAAGCTTTTCTATTTCCTTTTGGCACCGGAAAATAAGAGTGCGTTTAGTAATATTTCTATTTCTGGAAACAATTTATTTTCAGAAATAATTTTTTTTATTTCTATTCTTTGGAATAAATTCTAAATAAAACTACGCATTTAGTAGCCGTACAAAATTGGGAAAATATCACAAATAGTTCATAAACTTTCATTTAATGTTCAATATCGTTCCTAGACTTTCGATTTGCTCAATTTAGTCCCTAAACTATCAACAAATGTCCGATCTAGTCTCTAAATTATTTGTAAATTGATCAGTTTCGTCCTTCCATTAGTTAAAATTAACGGAATTAGCTTACATGGCTTTTAGTCTCTTAAGTATAAAATAGAAATGACATGTGAAAAATCCACATGGGAATTACCATTAAAACAAGATAAATCACCGTCCAAAATAAAGAAACACAGAAGCGCTCCTCTCTCTGCTTTTGCAATTGTTCTTTTCCTCTGCAGCTGGTCCCAAAACCTGTATCAAGACACGAAGAAGAAGATCAAGACACGAAGGAGGAGGAGGAGGAGGAGGTAAGGGTTATAGTCCATTAGAAGTACGTATCATGATTTTTTTTAGGGCATACACGTAGGTTTAGGGTTCAGCTTGTGTTGAACAGCGACTCTATCTCGTCGCACAAGAGAAGTTCCTTTTGCCCGGAGTGTTGTCTCGGGCATAATGCTTCCAATGAAGACTCGAGTCTATACGTGAGGGGGTTCTACAAGGATGATGTGTCCTAATGGCTCCTCCACGTCTGTTATTTATAGTTAATTAGGGCTTTCTTCAAGGATGGGTTAATCGAGGCTTTCTCAAAGATGATAATGCACGGTTATCTGGCTTGAACAATGCGTGGTTATGACATAAAGTATGAATAGTTTATTTAAGCATGTTGTGTTATGCAATGCCCTATAAGAGTATTGAAACAATATTGAATGCACGACAAGTTTTGCTTTATTAAACAATAGAAATATAACAATTGGGACCACTGTATGGGACCACTGTTATGCAATTTACAGTGGTCCCAACTTGCCATAGTTTTAGGTTGTAGCTTTTTCATGGATTATACTTTTGATTTTTGTTTGTTCTTATTGTATAAACAATAGAAATATTTTGATTGGTGTCCTTTTCCTTTTTTAGTTTAGATGATTTTTATGCGTAATTTTTTGCAGATTTACATGGCTGATGAGACATTCCGATTTACTCTATGGGTTGGGGGTAAGTTTATTCATGATAGAATAATAGAGTATGTGGATGGTTATAGTAGTGAGTGGCTTTATGATCCAGACAAATTAAGTTACTTTGAGATTTTGCACTTGGTACAAGATATGAACTACTCTAATATTGAGAAACTCCACTACTTAATGCCGGGAAATAATTTTGAGAATGGTTTAAGAGTAATTGAAGATGACACTTCGGTACAAGAAATGATAGGATTTTGGGAAAAAAATTTCGGTACATGCGAGATATTTATTGAACATGGCAAAGACATGAGTGTTGGCATTGGTGATGGGTTAGCCAAGGGATTAATGAACGTAGAAGAAGATGAGGGAGCTGCAATGCTTATTGAAGATGATGATGAGCTTGTTGAGGTGCCATGGTTATCTAACAATGAAGAAGAAGAACTTCAAGTGGCTAGGGGAAAAATTAGAACTTTTAAGGGAGATAATGCATATGGTGTTGGTAGGTTGGTAGAGATACCTAGTGAAATAAATGTAGAAGTAGAACAAAAAAGGAGGAGGAAAGAGGCTATAGCAATCCATTGTGAAGATAACGTTGAGCTTGAGATTGAATGCTTTGACTCAAGTGGCTCTAATTGGAGCTTTGTCACAAGTGATGAGGAAGAACTAGAGGTAGAAGAGGCTGCTGGAAGGAAGAGCACACATGTGCAATATAATGAAACCACAAAAATATCTCACTTTGCACTGAATATGGTGTTTGATGGCCCTAAGCAATTTAAGGAAACTATCAATAAATATGCATCTACCAGAAGAGTTAATATTGATTTTATCAAGAATGACAAGGTGCGAGTAAGGGCAAAATGTAAGGCTAAAAATTGTGATTGGTTAATTTATGCGGCTAGAGATAACAAGACCGGCTTGTTTCTAGTGAAAACTTTCAAGGATGAACACACGTGCTCCTAGTCTTTCCAAGTGAGGAGGTTCACATCTACATACATGGTGAAGCATTATCTAAGTTTGTGGAGGGCAGCTCCTTCAATGAAATTGCAAGAGTTCAAGAGAATTGTGCGAGAGCAAATGAGCTTAGATGTTACTATCAGCTAATGTAGAAGGACTAAGGAAAAGGTAATCGAAAGACTAAATGGGATGTATTCCTATGAGTTCAGCAGGTTGTGGAGTTATTGTGAAGAAATTATTCATAGAAATCCCTGAAATACCGTGAAGGTATAGATTCTAAGAGAATCCCCAAATTCAAGACCCATCTTCGAACGGATTTATGTTTGCTTTGATGCTGTAAGAAAGGGATTCCTTAAAGGTTGCAGACCTTTGATAGGGTTGGATGGATGTTTCTTAAAAGGAATGTTAAAGGGAGAGTTATTGATTGCCGTTGGGAGAGATGCAAATAATCAAATGTACCCTATCGCATGGGCTATTGTGGAGGTCGAGAATAAGGATTCATGGGGCTGGTTTGTAGAGGCCTTGAAGTATGACCTTGGCACAAAGGACGGTATGGGATACATAGTGATCTCAAATCAACAAAAGGTAATGTTATTACTCTTCCTTCATTTTGTAGTTTTCATGTGTAACATATTGTAAATTCATTATATAAATGATAATATCATGGATTCGTTGTAGGGGCTTGTGCAAGTACTCGGGGAGGAGATGTCATTGGCTGAGTACCAATAATGTGCAAGACATATCTATGCGAATTGGCGTAAGAAGAATGGGGGTAACAATTGTTGCAAGCAAGGATGTGTGCAAAGTCAACTACAATTCCTCAATTTGAAAAGCATCTTGAAGAATTGGGTAAGATGAGTAAGACAGGAAAAGCTGACTTGATGAGGATTGCTCCAAAATATTGGTGCAAGGCTTTCTTTAAAACTATATGCAAGTCAAATATTGTGGATAATAACTTGTCATAAGCATTTAATGGATCGATATTGGAAGCTAGACACATGTCTATCATATCCATGCTTGAGGATATTACATAAAAGATTGTCACAAGAATGCATGAGAAAAGAGGTGCATGTCAAAGATGGAAAAGAGACATTGCACCTAGGATATTAGAGAAAATAGAAGGCAATAAAAAGGAAAGTGCCTTTTGTCATGTGCTTTGGAATGGAGAAGACGGATTTGAAGTGTGCCATATGAATGACAAATTTGTAGTGGACATAAGAAACAACTCATGCTCTTACAGGGCGTGGGACTTGAGTGGCATTCCATGCCCTCATGCAATCTATGTCATTCTATTCAAAGGGGAGGAGATAGAAACTTTTGTTGCCCACCGGTACAAGAAGGATAGCTATTTAAAGACATATAGTCACTACTTGGAAGCAATGAATGGTGATAACCTTTGGCCTTCTAGTGATAAAGAACCTTTAGTGGCGCCAATGCCTCAGGTTATGCCTGGTAGGCCTAAACGGAAAAGGATAAGAGAGGAAGGAGAATCTAGAAATGGGTTCAAAGTGTCAAGACAAGGCAAAAAACTCATATGCCATTTGTGCTTCAAACGAGGCCACAACTCAAGAACTTGTCCATTGAAACAAAAGGAAAATGTAAGGTTTATTTACTCTATGTCTTTAGTCTCTGTTTGTGTCAATATTTTTTGACTTCATTTTCTTAATGGACCGGATGAAGAAATACTGGGACAAAGAGAAGCCAACCCACTTGTTACAAAGATGCATCATAACAATGCCACCACTCGAGAGGTACTCTTGACCTTACTTTTAAGTAAGTGACTATGTGCTCGAATAATTACAAGTGTCATTTTAAATTAAGAGTTGATCTTCTTAATAGCCTGAATTAGAAGGTAGTCAATCCATTTCTATACTAAGAAATACTAACCACGATGTGGTCAATGTGAAGAAGGTGGAGAGCGCATCATGCAAATTTATCACTATAACGGTACTAGAGGTATAACTTTATAATAGAAAACTGTTGTTATGTAAAGATTTGACATTTGATTATTTGATTGATTGATGCATTTCTTTTGTCCAGCAGCAAAAGGCAAACACCATGAAAAAGAAGCAAGAAGAAAGGAAACAAGCTGAGTAGCATTTGAACAATATTGAAAGTGTTGGATCAATAAGATCTCCAAGAAAGAGGCAAATTGACTAGAAGTAGCTGTTTGAAGAGTTGGAAATGGGACATGCTCTAGTACTTTTTGTTGATATGATACTCTTGTATTTAAGACCAAGAGATATGTTTTTTTTTTCTTTTTGGTAATTTAGGAAGCATTTAAGATGTGGCAATGTTGTTAAGAGAACAAGCATTCTGGGTTGTTTTTTTATAGTACATTCAATATATGAAAAGAAATGCAAATGGCCTTATTTTTGTCTAATCTGTTGGTATTAAAGATTACACTCAATACTTTTGAATAGTTGGCTTGCCAGCGGCTGTTTGTTTGTGAGTCCCCCAATCTCTCTAAACAAGGTTGGTGTTTTACTTTCTGCTGCTTCTTCCCAAATAAGGATCATGAAAGTCAGCAATCTTTCTCTCAGTGCATTTGAGCTCGATATAGAGGAGTTCTTTTCATTTTTAGGTGAAATCGAACATGTTAAAATGCAAAGGTTAGCTTTCATTTTCATGATGCTATTATCTGATGTTACCTTCTTTCTGTATTTGTTGTGCTCATTTTACAGGATATTAAAGAAGGGACTCTAAAACCGTTGTTTTTTTTCTAATTTTTTGTTCCATTGCATATCGGTCTCCCCTTTGATGATAGTGAAGACTTTTTGTGATTTTAGCACATACTAGATTCCCACGGAGGTTCACGCTATGTTTTTCCTCTTTCAGTGGCAATGAGCATTCTCAAGTTGCGTATGTTACCTTCAAGGATCCCCAAGGAGCAGAGACTATTGTTCTTTTATCTATATGCATTATCTTTTCACAAGTTCCAGTTAATTTTTTATTTGCTCTGCTCTTTGTATGTTAGTAGGAAAAAACCAAAGCACTATCCCTTATTTAGGAAGTGTTTGCAGCTTACACTCGACAACCAACTCTGCTATGAGGAGTTCTACTAGTTCTTTCAATCATGCATGCTTTTTGGTAGATATCGAGTCTAAATGGTAACAGGTGGCCACGTCAACGAGGAAAGTGCAACGGTGAAACTTAATTTTTTACAGCCAGCATGCAATTCTGAGTGCGAACACCTAATGCAGTGGCGATGGGTTTGAAAACTTGAAATCATTTAGTTTATTCTTCGTATTTTTTGCAACACCCGGTTGCTGCATCTTGAAATTTATGCCTGCAAGCTCATTTAGGTGTTTTACTTGAGTAGAACATGTCTCAATGAAGGTTTATGAAAAAGAGATCTAAATAAAGGTAATTTCAGTCAGCATCCCCATTCTCAAATGGTTTGATAGCCATATGCATGTTTATCAATTCCATCTTTCAACTTTTGCAGGTGAATTCATGACCATTATGGTAAGGCTTTGTCAACAATAACAAGCCAATCTTATTCAGAGGCAGACATGAAAATTCTTTCGTAACAACTTCAATGAATTTTCATTGTAAGGACATCACTTTTCATTGCAAACACCAGCAGTGAATGAATTTAACATTGTCGTTCCTCAAAAAACAACTTTTTATTGCAACCAATCATGATCACTAGGCCTATTGCTATTTGCTAATTTCTCCTCCTTCGCTATATGTCTGCTGTTAACAGCTCAAGACCATAGAGAAGTTCATGGAGGGAAGAATTATGGATTGAATTCAAAAATCATCTGCTTTTGCTCCTTGACACTAGTATGGTCAAGCCCCCTCTGTTCCTTCTCCTTCAGTGAGTGCTCAATGTCAGTTCACTGAACTACACGGATGTCCAACCTATGCCACTTTTGCCATAGGGTCTCAGCTTCAGGTTTCAATTGAATATATTCATCTCCACTTCTTGCTCTCTTTCTTTCTTCAATTGTTGCACGTCTTCTTGCTTTTTTGGTTCTGAAATTTTGCTTCGGGGAGGATCTGGTGTAATCAGTATACAAACGTGAAAATGTCAAAATCGACTCAAAAGATAACCAATTTATCTGCTTCTAGGAAGCAAGTCCTTCAATTCCCGAATTATGAGCAATATCCCATTGGTCAATTCCTGGGTCATCCACGTTCAAGGTAGACGAAACACGAGCTCTTCAAAGTTTTCAATTGCGTTGCTCTCACGGTTCTTCACTTATTCCTCTCTTTTTGAATTCTGATTGAGCAAATTCGAAGTTTCGCCTGCATGAGGGATGGCGTGCCCACCAAGACCCCAAGATCCGAGTCTTCGCCAGCGTCAACCTCAACCCAACCATCTTCGCTCCAGTCTCAATCCAAGCATTTTGAGAAGTCTGATGTTGGGAAGGAAGAAGAATCGTCGATGTGAAAAAGAGGATCGCAAACGGATAAGCTATTCCGACCAAAATAAATTAAATAAAAAAATGGATAAGCCATGCTTTATACTCCCCCCCTCGAATCAGTTCATCTCTTCCGATACAATTGTGTCGCCATGAGAGAGAAGGCTTCTTTGAGGGCTAGGGCTTCGATGCACTCGGTCGAGGACACGCAGATCGATTTTGCAAACCCGGCGGCCGAATTCCCCTGTGGAATCACGATGTATGTCGGCGGTGTTTCCTTCCGATTCTCCCTCAAGGATGGATCCGTTGATGTGGAGCTTCGTGGAACCATTCTTCGGTGGTTCGCACTGTACGGGTTTGCTTTCTCTCTTCTTCCATCTGTTCGGTGTCGCTAGATTCCAACACTAAAAGCTTTTGTGATTATGCTCAGATCTGGTCCCTTTGAAAAAGAGGGCTTTGAAGCCCTAATTTGTTTTTCCTTTTTTAAAGTATATATCAACTTATAATTTTAATAATCCAACTCAGCTCCATGTCATCAATTAACATTCCACGTCATCACTTAACGGTTTGAACAAACGAAAGGACTAAATCGGACATTTATTGATAGTTCAGGGACTAAATTGAGCAAATTGAAAGTTTAGAGATGAAATTGAACATCAAATAAAAGTTCAGGGGCCATTTATGACATTTTCCCTACAAAATTTCTATTTTCGAAATAGAAACAGAACATGAATGTGTTTGGTACGACCCATAAGTTTTTTTGTGATGTAGAATTTCTTTAAAATTTTTAATAACTTTTTGAGATTTTTCTTTTTTTCTTTTTTCCTCTCTTCTTCTTCCTCCTCTAGCTGGTCGTCGGGCAACAACGGGCGGTGTGCGACGAGCTTCGGTGGTAGTGGCAACGGTGGGCGACAAGTCTCCACCGACCAATTAGAAGAGAACGAAGAAGAAAAGGAAAAATGAAAAAGAAAATAAAGAAAATGACTTATTTTTAGAAATTGTTTCCAAGCACAAGAGAGCAAGAAGTTACTTTTTCTACTTCTTGTTTCGGTTCCAAATCTATTCTCAAGCCACTTTTCTATTATGAGGAATAAAAAAATTAACTGACGTTACCAAGCAGATTTTTGTTCTTTTTCTATTTCAAGAAACAAAATAATAATAGAACAGAAAAATTGGAATGTTGTCATGCAAACCCAACTTGTTGACACAAAGCCTGATTATGAGAAATCAGACTTGGATGTTGTCCTCTACTTACTTTTATTATTGCCCTATTTTTCACTTTGAAAGCTAATTAGTTATCAATGTATTTAGGTCATATTTTATTCGAAATAAGTGATCAATTTTATTTGTGAACTTGAATTAAATGGCCCGCAAGAATATTTGGACATAGAAGATATTTGACATGCTTAATCCAAATAAAAAGTAGAAAAATGATACGTTGACAATATTTTTGGAAACATGGCTAATGACAAAATGCCTCTTCTGATTTATATATTATGCTCGAGCATGGCTTCTAATTTCTTTTTTATATTTAAAAATAATCAATTATTTGATGAAAAATTTAAGCAAAATCTCAATAGTGATCCTACTTCATGGTTATTTTTTCATAGGGAGTTCGAAATAGGAATGATTGCAAAAAGAATATTAATACAAAACACTGTACATAAGATTTAGACTTAGACAAATACATCTCATTACAAAGTCAAATCACACCACACAAATTCCGTTGTTTGAAATACAAATATATAAGATTCAAACCTACATAAATACATCTCATACAAAAATTACATCTTGAAAGAAAAATGCAAGTCTCAATGTTACAAGTCGCTCCCTCCTTCAACATGAGTCGGGCGAGATGGTGTCATCCTCCCCCCTTGCCTCAACTTGAGAATGTTCCTCTGGCGTCAGAATTTCCATTAGATAGGATCTTCCAACGACAGTCATCTCTAGTTTCTTGTCGGATAACTTTGCCTGTTGTCCCCAATAATTCTACCAGCCCTATTGACGGTCACCTTAGATATAATAGTTAAAGCCAGCAGAGAAGAATATCGTGAGCCATTGAAAAACAGGGTAATGGGAAGTGCTAGAATACCATTTCCCTTATGTATCAGAAACATACATATACATACATGATGCCTAATTAAGCCCACTAGTTGAGCCTGAAGTTTTTTGTGCGTGTCGATGGAAGTGCCAGAATGTTACTTATTATTCCATCCGGCAAACTTTAGTGCTTAGTTTAATGACAAAACTGGACAATGTCTATCAATCGCTTAGTGTAAAGAAACCACAGGGTTTAATTTTTTTATTTATTATCGAATAACTTTTTGGTAGTGCATACCTATGGAATAGCAAGAATATTGCATATTGATTCTTCCATCCAGCTAAATATGGTACTTAGCTAAATTTGGTACTTAGTCATTTTTTTTAAGGGGAAATAAAACCAAATCCTCCCAAATTTTGAGGGTAGTACAGGTTTATCCTAAACTTTAGTTGTTACACAATACCTCCCCGAACTTTCATTTTAGTATATCTATTAGCCTAACGTTATTTTCTTCTGTTAGCATGTGTAACACATATGACTTATAAGGTGTACAAGTATATATTTAATCTTATCTTTTAAGGAAATATCTCTTGTACCCACAATTGTTATGAAATAAATGAAATATTATATAAATGGGAGAAATTAAATTAAATACTAGAAAAGTATAAGTAGTAGTCATATTATTGAACAAAGTTTGATAAATATAACCACTTTAGTACAACTAAATAAGATATTTAAGAAAAAAATACAAACCATATCAAAAGGAAAAGGACTTGATAACAAAAAGATGAAATGATAAAAATTTGTTACTCATTACTTATATTCATAGGCATAATGTCTTCAACTTTTAAAAGGGAATGAGCAACTGAAATCTATTTTTTTAAAAAAATAAATTTATTGATCTTCATCTTTTTCATTAATTAACAATTTAGAAATACATAATGAGTACCGATTTGTTATTTTCCCTTTTGTCATTTAGGTCTTTTTACAACATTGTGTTTCTTGTTCTTCAATTTCTTATTAATTATATAAATATTTTCGCAAATGAATAATATTCGTTGAAGTATTATTAGTGATATTTAATTTTTAATATTAATATTATAAATAATTAATTTTCTCCATTCTTTATTTTAAATTTTAATAACCAAAATCAAGGATAAAAGAAAGATTTTAATATAAAAAAATGAGATGAAAGTACACAAATGGAAAAAGAAAAAAAAAAAATCTCAATAAGAAGATGGTGAAATAACAATAATTGGTTACTCATTATGTACATTTAAAGGCTTAATTAATTTTTTTGTTAAAAGTCAATTAACAAGATATTTAAAAAGAGTTATAAAAGGAAATTATTGCTTCAACTCATACAACGAAATGATTAACTGAAAAGTAAAGTGATTTTTCTATATTATCTCTTGATCAGACTTTTTGTATTAATTATTTATTAAAAGTACGTAATCAGTATCCTCCACTTTTTGTTATTTTCCTTCTTGTTATTCTGGCCTTTTTCCTTTTACTAAATTGTGTTAATTTTTCTTTAAATATCTTATTATTCCATTAATATTTTCATCTATGTTAATAATTAACATTTCTTTTGATAATAAAGTTTCTATCAATTTATTTTCCTAGATTTTTCATTTTCTTTTTATCGGAATCAAAGACAAAAGAGAGACTTCTATCAAAAAATGAGATAAACATACACATTTACCCCTTAAATGTTTTTACTATAGCACATTGCCAACAAAAAAAATGTAACAGTAGTTAATGGCTATAATAAAATAAAAGCTCAAGGAATAACATACAACGATTGAAAGTTTAGGGACAAACAGTATTAGTCCCAACATATAACAATTGAAAGTTTGGGGATAAACTTGTATTAATCCCAAAGTTCGGATAAGTTTTATGTAATTTTCCCTTTTCTTATGGTAATCCATGTTTGAACTGTAACAACCAACACTAATAAAGAAAATGATTAATACCCCAAAAAATCTCAAACTAATATACCTATGATAAATTTATCCCAAACTAATTTTTTGACCACGAAAAACCTCAAATTGATATACCTCTAACAAATTTACCCCAAATGCTCATAAAAAACCTCAGACTTGTACACTTGTGATAAATTTAACCCAAATTAATTTGTCCGATTGCTAAAAATCCCAAATCGGTACATTGGTGACAAATATACCCTCCATTAAAGTGAATTAATACTATAAGAAATTACAAAATAATATAACTGTGACAAACAGAAAGTAAATCCCATGGTGCACTAATCAACTGTTACGTGTTATCCGATTCAACAATTTGATAGTAAAATTTAATGAAAATTAATAAAATGTATATGTATCATAACTATATCAGTTTGGGATAAATTTGTCAAAAATGAATTAGTTTGGGGTTTTTTATGGTTAAAAAATTAGTTTTGGGTAAATTTATCATAAGTGTATCAGTTTGGGGTTTTTTTTGGATGTTAGTCATAAAGAAAATCTACACAAAGATCTTTGGAGACATAGATTTTAAAATTCCTTTTTGACTACACCTATGCGCCTCTTAGCAGGCTCCATCTTTAAGATATTTGCAAAACTTCTTTTGGTGCTTTGCAATCAATTCATAAAAATAAAATAATAAAAAATTATTTTAAAAGGGGCAAAAGCCATCAAAAAATCAAAATATGCCAACTATGATACATTTATCCTAAACAATCTCCTAAGACAAATTTACCTTCCGCCAATGTTGTGTCAACGAGGACCATTAAAAATCTACTTGCATTGATCTCAAAAAAGCAAATGTTGTTGACATTAGTTTTGATGAAAAATTATCTAACGAAACCTTGATGGAGGTAAATATGTCACATAGTTACAAGTTTGGGTTTTTTTATATCAAAAGGAAAAAGTTTATATTAAATATGTTATAGTATGCATAATTTCAGATTTTTTATTAAAAAAAGTTCAGGATAAATGTGTTACAGTGAGTATAATTTTAGACTTTTTGTACTTTTTCTCTTTTAAATATCACCTTGAGACTTTTGATCGCCACAATTAATGGACATCATCTGATTTTTAATAGTCGAATAGTTGTTTTGAGGACCATTCCAAATCCCCATATATCATCTACCTATTTTTTTTCGTCAGAATTTGAATCTATTGTTTGTTTTGATACACCTCCATATCCCATATTCAAAGCATCAACGTTTACAAGCATAAAGGTGTACATAAGGTTTTAAGACTTGAAATAAAATCTGAAACATAGTTTAGGCATCCTAATAATATATGCAAGTGCATTTTTGCTAAAATTTCACTAGGAAAGTTATTTGGGAATTCTATAGTTATTAATAGGTTCAATAGTTACCCACCGGTAGGCAGCTGCGTTGGTTGGGCGTTCTTTCCTTCATCGCTGAGGTCGAGAGTTCGAACTCCTGCGTTGTCAATACACATCTTAAGTGGGGGGCCATGGTGGTGGGGTCTTGTGCTAGCCTCCCCTGAGATTTTACATCTAAATGGTGGCATCAAAGGAGGGCAGTGTTGCGACAATGTCCGACTATGCCACCAAGCATCGGACAGCAGTGTAACCTTGTAAGGGAGTTTCCGGCGGTTCTTTGGTTACCAAAAAAAAAAAAAAATAGGTTCAATAGTTGTTTGGCATATATCAAGTCCTAAAAGCCTTACTTTAGTTTGCATATTTCATATTTGGTGCTAAAAATACTAATCTATTATTCCAAATAATAATAATAATATAAAATAGTGAAATACTTAAAATGCTTCTATAGATTTTGCAAATATTAATATATCATCTATATGTACTATTGAAAAAAGTGACATAATTTTCAAGTATATCATTATCATATTTGGAAATTCTCAAGGGGCATTTTTTTTAAACCATAAGGCATTACATTTCATTTACATAACCAAAAGGAGTAGTGAAGGCTGTTTCATATATGAATTCTGAATCCTGCTTCGATCTAACTGGGACTTGGATTCAAGCGAGGGGGCTGTGTCAGAGCCCAATCAAACCAGTAAATCAACAACTGCAAAAGAAGAGGTCAAGATAGTGTTATTGTGCAGCTCTTGAACTATCAAATAATTGAGATTTGCGAAAGCTTCTTCTTGGGTATTTTCAACCACAGCTTTTGTTCCACCAGAAGAAGATGAATATATCATTCGTGCGGATTGGCTTTTGTGGAAAATGAAAACATGGACGACCGAATAAAAGCTGTAGTTGAACTCAAAGTGCAGGGGGGTCTTTTGCGAAAGAGGAGAGGGCACAGGGCCGAGCCTTGGCGTTTTGTGCATGCTAAAAGCTTTGCCTTGTGATTTTTGCCTCAAGTTTTGTTTCCGACGAGGAAGGAAGAGGTTAATCACTCAATGCTCTGTGACGAGAAACAACAATTCAGCCGCTCACGGTGAACGGAGGTAAGCATCAACTGCGAACTGAGACATCAGTAGTCCAGCCTCCTTCAGTAACTTGGAGGACCGCGTGCGAATTCTTGCTGTTTTCTTGAGTTCAATTTGAAAATGAACCAGTAGGATTCTCTTTAAGAGGTATTTAGGGTTTCATCTCGAATGATTGTGCAATTTAGCCCGTCTCCGAAACTCGATAATATTTAAATCTTCGTTTGGAATTAATATGTTTTTGCTTTGATTATTAGGTTCTCCCTGCAAATTCAAGGGCAATGTCGAAGGAAAAAAAAAGGAAGAGTGAAAATCAGGAGCAAGAATCTGTCAGAGATCAACAAACGACAGATTCTTAAATTATGGAATTTACAGTTGCTCGGACAGCGAAGCCAATATGGCTCTTTAGCCCCCAGGAGGCCCACCTGGGAAATCTGCTGACGTGGGCGAGCAACTCCTTTTTCCTGATTGGTCGTTGCTTTTGATATTTCGAAACGAAAGCGCATTGCCGATTGATTATGAACCCGGAAGAGTCAATGGCGTGCGTTTTTGTATATAATGAATGACCGTGCGGCCCGGCAAATCCTTCACCGGAAAACCGATCCGCCGACAACCAATTGAATTACAACCATTGATGTTTAATGGGACCATGTCACGTCGAAAGTGTCATGGGGGAAACTCATCTGTTCCACCGATTGATATCAAGGTACATCATTAACCATTATCGAAATTATTATAACGATAACAACTTATGATCCATATGAAGATCGTGATTCAATCAATTTCTCTCTCTCTTTTTTTTTAACACATGACAACAAGTGATTGGTTTGATTTGAGGAGAGTAAGGTCACAACACATTACTCCTAAATACAACCCATCTCATATCTCCTCAAGATGACTCTTAAATCCCTTAAATTGGGATGAGCACTTGAAAAGAATCTCAATAAACGATCAAAACATGTCGTCAAAATTCAACTTAGGAAACGACCTGTTCATGCACTAATTCCTTGAGCATTTCTATGCAGGCCTAGTTTTAAAGACCGCACACATGCAATAATCGACAAACGGCAGACCGGATCGAGGCAGTTCAGGTTTAATGCGACTCTCGAACCCGAACGGACACATCATCAATCGGGCTCAGAAAACGAAACGATCTGTACCGGTAATGAAGGACGTTGATGTCGACACGATCGGGCAAATTGGCATTAGATAGCCGCTGGTGCAGGTCCGCATTACATTATCTGTCGTCGGGACAACCAAATTTGACTGCATCATTTAATGGGCCTTACGAAATTGGCACCCTGGCTGGCTCTAAGGTGGGGGGGCCCACCCCCCGTGTGTGTTCTGTTACGTGAACGTTGTTTTACGCGGAAGCAATATGTACGATGAAGTCATCTGTTGCATTGGAAACCCATAGTACAAGTACAAATGGAACATTTTTTTTGCTTTTCGGTTTGATTTAGTTTGGTTAAACAATCCATGAGTTTATTCTTGATCCTTATTTGTGTGAAAAATGGATGTATAACAAGTAGTTTATTGATTTTAATCTTATAAGTAGAGTAGAGTGTGTAGTTCAAATTACTACAGACTGTAACGGATATTTTGATATATTGGACGAGACTTTGTGTCAACTCATTAGGAATAGCTCTACAGTTCGAGCCAGCATTATCGATGAACAGCGATCAAGATAGTTAGGTAAAAACTAGTCTTCGAGATGAGAAAACGAGATATGAGTTAGTCCACCGAATGCTCAACCTTAGAGATGTGCATGCTACCATAGTTGCTCGTTTCCATCGTCATTCATGTCATCTCTATCACTCTCCCTCAAATCTCAATTGTCTCTCGTTCAAACAAACGATTTTTGCATTTTCCCAGAGATTTTCCCCAAAACCCTTACCAAACACAACAACCCCTTCTAAAGTCTAGCAGCAGGCGCTCCCAAAACATTCGTTTGACTTTCAACATTGTAGAACCAACCCGGCAAGAAGTTGACCAAGTTGACCAAGTGGACCCCGACAGCACAAACTTTGCTATGTTATTATGACTAGTAACAGCCACTCCACCGTATTGGCCCAAGCACAGCATAGCCCATCGCGTTCCAAGGGCACCCGTGCACGGCCTCTCTGTGTGAGGAGCCGTGCTAGGGAGGGCTATGACTCAGTTGGGCCTAGGCCATTCCCTTGGGCCCAAACAGGGAAACGACCCCAATATTTTTCAAAGATCCCGGCGCATTTAAAGAATGATTAATATCACGAAAAATCCAAAACTGATACACATGCGATAATTCTATATCAAACTAATTTTTTGATTATCAATAACTCTAAACTGGTGCATTTATAACAAATTTGACAAAAATGTACTCTTTGTCAGTTTCCATTAAATTGGATTAATACCACAAAAAATCATCAAAACTAGTACACCTGTGATAAATAAAGGGTAAAACCCTTGACCATAATACTCAGAAATTGTCACATATCATTCGATTCAACAATTTCACAATAAAAGTTAATAGAAACTAATGAGGGTAAATTTGTCACGAGCTTACCAATTTAAGATTTTTGGTGGTAAAAAAAATTAGTTTGTTATAAATTTGTCACAAGTGCACTAATTTTGATTTTTTCGTAACATTAACCCTTTAAGAAAAACAAAATGAATGTGATAGAATGTGATCGTTTGACCACACCGAAAAAAAAGAACTCCTACAACTTTGATTCCTCCTTCATCATCGCCTCCATCCATTTCTCATTACTTATCACTCTCTTACAATTCCTAAAAAAATCTGGAATTCTACATACGACATTTCAAATTTCCGGGTACGCAACAGACCCAACTTAGCTACATTAACCAACTCAATTCCCAGACCCAGACCTCGGACTACGAGGAGTAGCCTACTCCAACCAATACTAGGTAGTCTTCGTGTTGGAAGGTCCAAGATTTGGCGAATGTTCAACATCGAGGTCCTCTCCAGTGGCCAGAATAAGGCCATTTACATGGCGTGGGGTGTGAAATTACCTGCAAAATCTAGTGGCTACACAGGCCACATGAAGAGGTGCTAAGAGAATTATCTCCCTGAAATGGCCAAGCCCAAGGGGAGGTCCACCGCCGTTGCAACAGGCCACGATAGTAGTCCGTTCAAGTACAACAATGCTCAGGTTCAATGCCCAAATGAACAGTATAGACTCCGGGCCGAGGTACCATTTGGGCGCACCCAAGATCCAGGGGTCGTTGAGTTCGTCAAGTGGCGTTCGGTCAAATTACAAATGCATTACAAGGACCACGAATACTAGGAAATACAAGGGTCTATACAAGGAAAAATAAGCAAAGTCGGTGCAGCTGCTATCCATAGATAACTTTTGAGTGTCACTTACTTCAAACTTGGGGACTAACCTGAAGGACTGTGGCTATTGTTTTTTTTTTTTTTTGGTAAGATAAGTAATATATTGACTTTTAACCAAAAACTATACAGCATGGGGTTCTCGGCACCAAAAAACTTACACTTATAATGACAAACATGTCATAACGAGTGGAAGGGTGTCGAGAAAAAAGGAAAACACAAACAGCCAAACAACGGCAACCAAACAGCCTAACAGTGGCAACAAGAAGCGAAACAGCAGCAACAATCAAGAAAGGATAGAGGAAAGGGAAACCAGATAGCAAAACAGTGACAACCCTCACATCATCAAGTGATGGCAACCTCCAAAGAACTGGATGTAGCCCCCAACTTCTCTAAATCCTCCTATCCGCAACAACAACAAGAACCTCCGAAGAGAAAAAAAAGCTGGATCTAGCCCCCAACTTCGCTGAGTAACCTAAGACAACAACAACCCTCAAGCAAACTCTAAGGAAGACTTGACACCTAGGAAGAGAAAATAGAGCGATCAAGTCCCCAACTTCTTAGTATCCTCCTCTTCCTTGGAGTGTCCACAACATGGTTGAAAGTGAGAGCCTTATTCTTGACAACTTTGATGAGATGTTGCTTCAAAGCCGGTACGAACAAGGCTTGTCCCTAGAACATGATATTGTTCCTAGTCTTCCAAATTATATGACATAGAGTGCCAAAGGAGAACCGAGCAATAGTTTGATAGAATTCGCTGCCTGGGAGGAATTTCATGGGCCATTGTAAAGTTTCCATTCACAACCTATTTTGCCACAGGAGGTTGCATCTTGAAGCTCAAAAAAAGCCAAGGCTAGTAGAAACATGGCACCCAAAAAATAAGTGATCTCTAGAGTTCGGTGAAGAGTTGCAAAACACATAAGACACATTCGTAATTCTACCATAGGAAAGTAGCAGAACCTGGGTAGGTAGCCGGTTCCTTGTGATGAGCCATAGATGGAATCGGTATCGGGGGATGAGCATTATATTCCATACAAAAGAGAACCACATAACCAAATTGCCCTTCCGACGAATGGTTTCCCATGCTGAAGAAAAAGAGAAAGTACCTAGGGAGAGCTGCAGCCATATTAGCCTGTCGGGGATCAGAGTAAGAACGGGGAGGGGATGCATCCAAGATTGGAGGACAACTTTGGTCGCTTGGCTTGCTACAGAAAATAAGTCTGCTACTATAGCCTGCCTAGAAAGCCCTGAACGATAAATATAAGTGTTCGTGAAGAACAAGTTAAAAGGTTCACAAGGATACCAAGGGTCGAACCAAAGAGAAACGGACCAGCCATCACCCACCCGCCATTTAAAGTATTGTTGGAAGGCCCTCCTAAGATCAAACAATTTCCTCCAAGCCCAAGAGCAAAATGTAGACTTCGTGACTACCTAGAAACTCTTCATTTTTAAATAGGTAGTAGAGTGAATCCATTTAGATTGTGGCTATTATTGTGTGCTAGAAAGGGCCATATTGGCTACTACATCACCGAACTCTATTGTTTAAGCATCCACATCGCCACAAATCACAAAATATCTGTGTGGAAATCATGAGATCGGTGAAAGTCTTTGGCATTAGTGGGAAAAAGCATTTTCCATTACTTTGGATAAAGCCTATGTAACAATGTGATTGCTAGGAACATGGTCGCCTAGATGTGGCTAGTTTGCAATGGCCAGTTCTTCTATGTAAGCTGCATAGTGCGGTGTTACCAATCTTTGTGCACAACATAGTCTTAGACTCTTAAAGATTTTTATGATTCTTCTGTAAGTCGTATAAGCTGGTGGGTTCACTACCTAGGTTCCGCCCCCTTTAAGGGTTCAAGATATGGAGACGATGTGCATGGAATGCGGAAAAGAGCCCCAAAAAAGCTCCCTTAGATGTCAAAATTAGGTGGAATTCCACCTGTCTTATGTTGCAGAAGGCCTGCAATCAGATGGATGTGTTGACCTCGTTTTCTTTCCATTATTACAGGTTGATTGGAGGGCTGCCAAACTATTCAAGCACTTCCTGGAGGTGTTCAACGACACCACAGAGGTGAGCGACTATCCATTGACCAATTGAGTTTTGTCTTTCCTCTTCTTGATTTCGTAGGAATGAGTAGCCAAAGAATGTGACGCCTTTTTGGGTCATGTCATTATTGTCATTAAGAGAAACTGCTCAAGTATTTCGAGGAAATTCATCCTCTTTTGTATGGCATCTACGTTTTCAGATCAAAGATTCAAGATAGAGGGGCTGGTAATTCGGGACTCGTAATTCTGTCAATGTTCAAGAAATACTGGCCATGGTGTGAAGCTGGCTACTTGCACGATATAACGAGAATTCAGGACTCAATATTCCATCGATGTTCAAGAATACTGGCCATGGTGTGAAGCTGGCGGGACAATCACTAGGGATACGTTGCAAGCAATTCGGCCCCACGGACCGAGACACCATCCTCATTGAACAAAAAAGAACCCCTCCCCCCATCCCCAAAAAAATAATAATAAAATGGTTTGGAATCTTATACAGAAAAGAGAGCGGTTCAAATGAGTGCCTCTTGCTCTTCTCCGTCCATGATGGATAATGATGACTTGGGCTACATTGAGAAAGTTAGCCATGAGAATGTTGATGCGCTAATCGAATCATTGGGCCAACAATCAAGGTTGTCCGACAAGAATCTGGAGATGACCGCCGTAGGCAAATCTTAGTTGATGGAAATAGTGAAGCCAGAGAAGAATACTGAGTTGGAGGCAGTGGAGGAGGACAACAATATCTCATTCGATTCATGGTGAAAGAGAAAGCGGTCCGTGGCATTTAAACTTGTATCTCTTTTCATAATGTAATATTATATCAAATGTATTTCTCTAAGTAAGAGCCTTATGTAATTTTATTATAACCGATGCAAATTGTGTGGTGTAATTTGATTTCTAATGAGATGTTTTTGTCTAAGTCAGAGTCTTACCTATTGCATTTTGCCTCCTATTATTGTTATTGTTGTTGTTGATAGTGCTAATGCTAGTGCTGCTGCTATATCTTTCCTGCAATAATCCCTACTCCCCATAAAACATAATCATGAAGTTTAGTTTTAGGGATTCAACTTCCTTGCTTTGTAAAGAGGCATAGTGAAAGTCTTAAAGATAAGAGTTATAGTATGACAGATAAAAAACAAAAAACAAAAAAACATTGGTTAACTAAATGTATTTTTAATTATTTTACAAATTTTAAAAATTAAATTAAAAACCAGGCCCTAGCATAATATGTCCTAGCTTGGCATGAGGGCTGGCATGGCCTGTCATTGCCATGGGCAGTGCCGGCCCGGACATAGGAATTCCTTTGACGTACTAGGGGCACATAAAAATGTCGGGCCTCGCGGCAAGGCCCATAGCCATTGCTAATTATGACTCTTATAAAGCAAGACATTTTCTTTAAATTTTTCGGTGGGTGCAATGAAAAGTGGGGCACTTAATTAGATTCGACCAAACATGCCTTAAAGGATGCTGAGATCCTGCTTGTCTTCAACTCGTGAAGGTTGGTTCATAGGAAGGGAAGATTCAAGGCATAGAATACACGTTTGATTGGATGGGCAGATGCTGAGAATTTGTGACATTGCAGTTCTTTCTTCAACAACAACAGCATCAATAGCATCAGTGGATCTAATTCTCGTTTAACCCAAAAAGGTAGTGAAAGAGAAAGGGAAAATGTCACAAATGGTCCCTGAACTTTCATCTAATCTTCAATTTCATTCATGAGCTTTCGATTTGCTCAATTTGGTTCTTAAACTACCACTTAATGTGCAATCTCATCCCTAGACTTTTAATTAATTTTTTTTTGGTAAAGATTAATTTGTTCAATTTGGTCCATGAATTTTCGATAAATGTTTGATATAATCCCTGACTATTTGAAAATTGACCAATTTCATCCTTCCGTTAGTTTTTTTTTTTTTTTTTTTTTGTGGACAAAATCCTTCCATTAGTTAAAGTTAACGAAATTAGCTTCCATGGCTTTTAGTCTCTTAAATATAAAATAAAAAAAGGACATGTGGAATATCCACATGGATAAAACAGGTCAAATTGTGGCCATCGTCCAAAAAAAGATACAGAATCACTTCTTCTCTCTGCTTTTGTGATCAGTGCTCTCATCTCTAGCTTACCCCTAATTTTTTTTCCTTTTTTAAGATATATATTGACTCATAATTCTAGTAATCCAACTTAGTTTCACGTCATCAATTAATGCTCCAAGTCATCACTTAACGGTTTGAACAAACAAAAGGATTAGAAGGAACATTTGTTAATAGTTCAAGGACCAAATTGAGCAAATCAAAAGCTTAGGGACTACATCGAACATTTATCGATAATTCATGGATCAAATTAAATATATTAAAAGTCTATGGACGAGATCGCACATTAAGTGAAAGTTTAGGGACTGTTTGTGATATTTTCCCAAAGAGAAACACCGTACCTAGTCACCTCATGACGTGGCTTCACAAGGACCACAAAGAGACATTTCTTATGTTGTCTTTTCTTTTTTTCTCATTAACTCAATTGGTTAAAAAAAAGGCCCAAGAGAAGCTTCTTACAATGAACCCACTTTTATTCTCCGTACAAATGTTTGCTTCTTGAAATTCTCGCTCCATTCACTTTATATTTCGGCTAATCTGTTTAATTTTTATGAGTCAAGGACACCATTTCCTCTTATTTTTATGAGCCAACCCACATTTTTATTTCGGCTCTTCATGGGTTGATATTGTTGCACAATTAAGCATTTAGATGTTATACCAATTTTTGTCATTTCACATTTTTTATTATTGAGGTGTTTTCACTTTCTATTTTTGTGACTTTTCCATATCATTATTTACAGGAATTCCTCTTTTACCCTTGATTTTTTTAATAAAAATAAAAATATAAAGAATTCAAAGAAAATTTAATTAACTAAAATATAATTATTAGAAAAATGATTATCATTGATAATTTTTTTAAATAAAAATTATAACTAGGTTAACATAATAATAGAATTAATAAAATATTTAAGAAAAAGAACTATGATCTAGTAAAAAGGAAAAATGCCTCAACAACAAAAAAGTTCAAATAACAAAGAGTTGGATACTCATTACGTACTTTTAAATCGTTAATTAATGCAAAAAATGACTTAATCACTACAAATTTTTTTAAAAATCACTTATTGGTTAATCATTTGCTTTCATGAGTTGGGGTTATCATTTTCTTTTATTACTTTTTTCTGAAAGTGTTTAGTCAATCAATTTTAGTTACATCAATTTAGTCCTTAAATATCACAATGACTAACCAAATATTGTCGTTTCACCTTTTCTTATTAAGGCCTGTAAATTTTCTTCTTAAAATATCTTTTTAATTTCGTTAATGTTGCTATAATCAGATTTTGTTTCATACAATTATTGATATTTATTTTTCTATAATTAATATTTAGTTAATCTATTTTCTGCCATTTTCTATATTTTTCAATTATGTATAGCATTATGGGTAAATGAGAGATTTCCTTCCAAATATGAGATGAACTATATACATGTATCCCTTGCAGATTGTGTGCATTGACATGCTAATACATATAAAATAACGTAGGTTAATGACTGTAATAAAATGAAAGTTCTGGGGTATTGTTTAACAATTGAAAGTTTATGGGTAAATGTATCCTACCCTCAAAATTCAAAAAGAGTTTGTGTAATTTCTCCTAAAAGAAAAGACATAATTGAAAACCAAATTTGGCTGCATGGAATAATTATTATGTAATATTCTTGTCCTTCAAGAAGGTATGCACTACAAAAACATCAGGCTCTACCCCATAGGAATATTCAATGAGAACAATTAGACATTGTGGCTCGTATCTATACACACAAGGAGTTGATAGACATTATCCAGCTATTGTCATCGAACTAAACAAGAAAGTTTGCTAGATGGAATAATAAGATATATCCTGGCACTTTCCATCGATGTGCACTAAAAATACATCTGGCTCTACCATAAAGTTTATTAAATAAAAGAACATTAAATCTAGTGACTCATCTAGGGGGCATAATAAGGAATATATATATGCATGTTTAAACGTGTGTACATATGTCATGTATATATCTGGTATGCCAAGGAATTGATAGACATTATCCAGCTATTATACCCATTTATATTAGAGATTGATGGATGGATGATTCCCAAACGTTCAATGATTGGCCAAGAGAATGTTTTGTGGAGCTCGTTAGGCCTTTGGATTTTACACATAGGCAGTATGCCGCCAAATAGGACAAGTATTAATAGCATGTCATACTTCATTGTCATGTCTCTGGGTGCATTTGATTCAACATTTTGAAAACCTATCAAGAAAATGCAAAGCAATTTAGCTTAAAGGACTGGATAAATACAAAGGCAGTTTGGTAAATTATGCTTTGAGAAGTAGTTTTGAGAGAAATGTTATTTGGTAGAAAACACATTTGAAAAATCCTTTGGGTTAATAATATTAATTTTATTAATTTTTATTTGTTTAAAATTAAAAAAAAATGAATGCAACTATTTAAATATAAATTTTGAAAATAATGCCAAAAAAATCAAATGCATTATATAATTAAAAAAAAAAAAAGACCAAAACCTTCATCAGAATTTTTTAATTTTTATTTGTTTAAAATTGGAAAAAATACCGATTGCAACTTTTTAGATATAAATTTTAACAATAGTGCTAAAAAATCATATATATAAAGACCAAACTCTTCTTTGGAATTTTTAAATTTTTATTTGTTTAAAATTGAAAAAAAGTAATATATGCAACTTTTTAAATATAAATTTTGACAATAATGCTAAAAAATCAAATATATATAATTCCTTTAAAAAAAGAAATTATATATATTTGATTTTTTAGCTTTATTTTAGCATTTAAAAATATAATAATGAGGGCAAAATCGAAAATTTGAAGAATGAATGAGGCTAGTTTTGGAAGAAAAAAATGAGTTTCAGCATTTAGCAAAATGCTAAAAGCCAAATACTAGTCCCTACTAGTATTGGGCTTTCAACCTTCTTGATGTTGGCTTTCATTTGAAAGTTACTTTAAAATGGTTGTCAAACGGTCCAGTCTTTCTTCAAAGAGCTTTGGGAGCTTAAAGCCTATTGAGAATGCTGAACCAAACGCATCCTAAATCATTTTATCTCTAAAAGTGAAAAGAAAAGGGGGAAAAAAAGCACAACAAGTGATACGCCTTCCCGTTGTCTTATTGAAACCCACTAATCGATGAGTGACCACCATAATTGATGAAGCCACATCCACATTGTTAATTATCATATGAAATGTGAAAGGAGCCATCAAATTAATCTGATCCACAAGAATTAGGAATAAGTTGTTTTAGCACTGTCATTTCCACATATAACATAAACTTAGGAAGACTAAGACTTTCCAAGACACAAATTGGCTTTGTTACTTCACTTCTCACATTTTTATTTTTCGTTTGAATGAAATATTATTTAATAATCAACATTAATTGTTTTTCTCTTGCTCAAAATCAACAATAATGTTCGTCTAACTTTTTTCATGTTTAATCATATTTTAATTATTCATTCATTTATCTCTATGGTACTTGTCTATTAGATTTATGTCTAGATTTTCATGTATCTTATCAAATATAAGCTTGATAAAAGCAAAAAGAAAAGTTAAAAAAAAAAAAAAGAAGCAAAAAACTGAAAAAAGAAAATAAAAATGAAGGAATGGGGCAAGAGAGAGCACTGCCATTGCCACGGCCACTGCAATTCCCACGGCCACCGCCATGCCGTGATAGTAGGTAAGGTCATTCTAAGTTGTTAAGGTATCTTACATTATTTGTTTATTCGGTTTATATGCTGTTTATGTACACATGGTCTTCCTCCATTTATTAATTTAAGTTTTTGAATTGGATTTTCTAATATATTATAGAAGCCACATTCTATCCACTATATTTTTAACTTGCATATGAGAGGGTGTATTAAAGTATCACGAGGGATTATTGAAGTATCCTATACCGGTCTCTCTCCACCTATTAGCTCAATGTTTGGGTTGGACTTTTTAATATTAACAACACAATGTGATTGAGTATAAATGAATTATCATCGGAATTTTCTTTTGTCATAAGAATACTCTAAAGCCTAGAACTTGGCTTTTCTGTCTTGGTATAGTTGGTGATTTTCTTGCCTTTTTATAAAAAAATTTATAGGAGGGTGGTTATTTGTTTTGCATGGTGGTGTGCTGCTGGACGGCAATTGTTTCACACTAAATCCTTTGACGAAAATACCGAGAATCAAGTTTTGTCTTCTGAGGATTTCCATGGATGCTGATATTCTTTTGGTCGACTCACCGTACAGTTTCAATTAAATTGTTGTTAGGTGATGATGATGACTCATCTTATTACGCTAGAATAAGGAAGGAGAGGGGATTATAAAGATTGCAAGCCTGTCATTAACTAAATCTAAAGAGAGCAATTGTTATAAATCATTGTTCTCCATATTTGATTGTGTGTTTCTGCACATAGTTAGGCCCTAAGTTTGGAGCTCATGTGAAAAGTAGCCACATCGATGTCAAGTATATTATCGATCATATATTTTCTCTTGGGATGGAATCGGATATTTCAAATAGCACACACTATATTTGAATGCGAAACATATTCACTCATTTGAGCAGGCTTGAGAGTGAAAAAAGAATTGCCCATCGAGCTCGGCTCAACCTAACCTAAATATAAGGGAAAACAGCTATTCGAGCTTGAGGGCAATGACTGTTCTCTCAGACCTTGGAGCTACCAAGACTTGCCCAACATGGTTTTATTGTTTGGCGAATGCCAAGCCTAAATGAGTTTGGGCAAGCACATTTCTTCTTGGGCTCGGTTCGCCCGACGCTGTCATTTATACTAAGAAAGTATAATAGTTTATAAAATCATAGGCCGGGGCAGGTAAGAATTTTGATGGCCGATATCCGACTTGGTCTGTTGTCGCAACCAAATTTTTCGGGGTATGAACCACTTAGAGTTTGGCTAATGGATTGTTAAGCCTAGACTTAACTCGAGCTCTCCCAAGCCCATACCAATTTGCGACTTAAGTTCAAATTTTTAACATGCAATTGGTTTTCAATTAGGAGTCGCCACTAATCTATTTTTGGTGGGTCGATTAGAAACCCAAGTAAAGTAACGAGAGTTCTACTTTACTCCTATGAACCAGAGATTTATGAGTTCGGGGATTTGATTACGCTAGATTTCTCTAACGCCCTTTCGGTACCTTTCTCTTTTATTTTGAAAAAAAAATGTTTGGCAGGCAACTTGAATTGATTTTAATTCCCTAACATGTGAGGTGATCATACGAGTGCGCAATCCACCAATTTAACATCTAAGAAAACAATGAATAGATTGCAAAACTCACCTCAAAGCAACGAAAACATCTGTAATGTTAAATTAAAATCCACATCAACAACCCTAAATATGGTTTCTAATTAACACGCAATTTCTCTTTTTTGTTTTCACTTATTTAATGTAAATCATGCAATATGCAATGCAACATTAACTAAATGACCTAATTCTAATGACATGTAATTTCTAATTAAATGGGCCTAGCAAAAATATTAAATGGCATGCATCTCAATGAATCTAACCCTAATGACGTGCATATGATATTTTTCTTTTCCTAAAAGAATGCATTCTATCCTAAATAATGAAACTAATTTAGCCTAAGGCATTTTTGTATTTTTTTTTTTTTTTATGAAATTCGGAATTAAAACAAAATGTGAAAATTATCTAGCTAGATTAAGATTCTATTCAATTTATATTAGGAATTAGGTTAAACTAAATTCTAATTTAAACTAAAATATTGTCTTAACCTAAATAATCCTAGAATGCAATCTATCTAAAAAAATCTATCTAAACTTAAAACTAATTAGGAAGTAAAATTAAACATGCAATCTTACTCTAATATGCAATAACGTGCAAAAGATGCCCTAATCCTATATGATATATACATGATTTTTTTTTAAAAAAAATTTCGAAATTAAAATTTAACATGCAAATCAAATAATAATAAAACTAACATTCTAAATGAATATGCTTTCTTTTTGTTTTCTTTTTCATGATTCAAAATAAAATCTCTATCCTAAACATGGCAAAATAAGAAAAGCAAACCTAACCCTAATTTTCCTTTTTTTTTTTTTTAATTTTCGAAATTAACAATTGCCTAATAATTAAACATGCAATTTAAAGTAAAAAACTAACAACCTAAGTCAATTGATTTTTTTTTTTTTTTTTTATATTTAAAATGAAACTTCAATTCTAAACATGCAAACCCTAATTCTAACCTACATTTTTTTTTTGATTGATTTTTTAAAAAAAATTAATTTAAATAACACCACAGCAAATCAAGCAATATTAATATCCAAATTGACGAACCATATCTCGTGCATGAGATCGGGTTGGCCAATTTCACATAAATCACGAATCGGATCTCGGGCGGGATATTGGATTAGCTATTTTTTTAAGTAATTGCAAGTCGGCTTTCGGGCGCGAAAATCGGACTAACAATTACTAATTCCCAGGAAATTTCATAACATGAACTCTCAATTTTACACTAAAAGGATGATTACACTAAATATAGCAAAAAATATGCAACATCAACAATAATAATAAAAAAACAAACAAGAAAAGAAAAACAAATAACAGAAAAGAAAAAGAAAAATTTACCTAATTTTTCTCTTTCTTTCTTTTTTGTTTTGTTTTCTTTCTTTTCAAAAAAAGAAAAAAAAATTTGGAGGCCGGCCGGTGAGAGGGATCTCGCTGGCTAGGGTTCCGGTGAGAGAGACTGGAACGGTGCGTTGGCGGCGTGGCGCGGGGCGGCGTCACGAGTGCAGGGGGGACTTCGGCGCAGCGACGGCGAGGCGGCAGGGAGTTTGGCTACCAGCGTCGGTGAAGGAGGGAGCGGTGGCGTCGGATTTTGGACGGGAGACTGACGAGCGGCGGGACAGGTTCCGTCGATCGGCGATCGGTGCGGCACGGCGGTGTTAGGACAGGAGCGTCGGAGCTTCGGATCTGCAGGCGAAGAGATCCCGACGTTTGGACCATGGATCTGTAGCGGTGGTGGCTCCACGAGTGGGTCGGGGACGGGTGACGCAAAGCGGGGCTCGGCGTCGGGGCAGCGTGGGTCGTCAGGGCTCACGGATGAAGACTGGCGGCTGTGACGGCACGGCAGAGGGCGGCTCGGACGAGGGGCAGCATCGTGGGCTTCGGGCGGACTGGCGGGCGGCTTGGATTCCGGCGCCGGTGCGGCGTCAGCAGGGACAAGGGGTCTCGCCAAAGAAGACGAAGCCCCTTTTCTTCTTCTTCTTCTTCTTTTTTTTTTTTTTCACTTTTTCTCTCTCTTCAAGCTTTTCTTTTCTCTTTTCACAAAATTTTCTCTCAATTCGCCTCTGAAATTTTTTTCAAATTTTTTTTAGTTACGAAAAATGGACCTCTTTTTATTGTGATTCTAAACAGCCACTTTATATGGCATTTCTCGAATTTCCATCTCCTGTCGCATTAAATCAAATCTGTAAATTAGGGCATGATTTCGCAATCAGTTCAATCAGTTTGATCTTGCTTAGATTTCTTCCATTTTGCAAAAATTATTGCCCCTTATTCACATGATTTTTAAATTGCTTCTACATTTGACAAAATCCGAATATCCATCAGAATTCCAATTTTCCCTGTATAATTCAATCAAATCAATTTCCCCTATTTTCAAAAAATGCAATTTTATTTTCCAAAATTAGGTGTCAACAGCTGGCCCTCTTTGAAGGTGAGCTCGTAGAGGTTGCATTCAAAGACAAATTGAGACCTAATTTTAATTATGCACGTGCACTAAATGACTTTTTGTTGGAAAACGAATTCCTTTTTTGAATGCAATTAATATAATGCATGGAAATGCTAATGCAAATGATAAAGGAACCTACCTGGAATTACTTACCTTCGGGGATGGTAGAGTAACTCAAGATAGATTGGTGTTAGTTGTCCAGGACCCGTACCATTCTACGGTCGCCCAGAATAGTAACATGACTTCGCAAAGTGACTGCTTTCCCAGGACCCGTACCATTCTACGGTCGCCTAGTATGGCATTGTTTTGTTGTGTTTAGGACCTGTACCATTCTACGGTCGCATAAACGAAAAAAATGATTTTCCAGGACCCGTACCATTCTACGGTCGCCTTGACGAAAAAAAAAATTCCAAGACCCGTACCATTCTACGGTCGCCTGAGTGTTGTCTAGGACCCGTACCATTCTACGGTCATCTTGACGAAAAAAAAAGATTTTCCAGGACCCGTACCATTCTACGGTTGCCTGAGTTTTGTCTAGGACCCGTACCATTCTACGGTCGCCTAAACGGGGATTCATTTTCCAGGACCCGTATCATTCTACGGTCGCCTGAATAGGTGTTGTCTAGGACCCGTACCATTCTACGGTTGCCTGATGAATCTGGGAAAAATCTTTGGGGTGCAACTCCATCGAGTGCCGGTGCTTGAAAAGGAATACCTGTACAATGACAAGTATTTAAGGTATGGATAGAGATAGGCTTACCTGGTGACATCTCTGCTCCTTGGGGATATGTCTCCTGTAAAACAGGTAAAAGAGAGGCAATATGCATTCACAGACATGCATTGATTCAAATGAGGTTCATGCGTGATGATTCCTATCAACCTTGCATTACCTAATTTCCATTGGGAAAAATTCCAAAAAAATATTCCAATCTGAATATGTGAGTGTCATGGATGTGTCAAATGAGGGACCTTTCGGTTTGAAAGGACTTTTCTCTCATCCTCATTAAGAGGGTCGTTTCATCCTGACCTTTGACGCAGGATTCACTCTATCTCACTGTCATCATGCCAAACAAGGTTTTGTGCAATCTCGCAAGTGGTACGACCTTACCAATCTGAGAGGTCTTTAATAGGGACCGTAATTCGAGTCGAGGCTTTTGAAAGAATGAGTGATATTCTATAATCATCTCTGAGTTTACAAGTCAAGAACCCTGCAAAATGATAAAGAAATATTCTTGCTCGCACTTCTTCGAGCGATGCTTAAAACATGTGAACCCCTAGGTTAATTCAAGTGCCCTAATCTGAAGAGACTTTGCAAGGGACGTAACGTAGGCTTGGCTCATGGGTTGAGAAATGAAAGGATCATTAGGCTCAAAAAGTGTTTAAGGGAGAGTCAAAGTTGGTGATCATCTTTGACATTTCCACCACTTTCCTTCTCCACCGTCGAAGATTTTTTATCACAACTCCATTGATTACAACAGCATTTGAGATTTTTTTTTTTTTTGGGTACCACCTTGTTGGGGATACAACTCAAGTGTTCGAATTTTCTTTTTGGGCATTGGCCTTGCTTTTACTAGGCACACTGCTTTTTCATGCCCCTATTTTGCACTTCTTCTTTTTGGACTTACATAGTCTTCTTTTATGAGCATTTTAGACCATGCTACTTGAATGATTGTCTTTCATCTTGCCCCAGTGTGGGGGATGATCACCAACTGGGTTTGACATGAAATGAATTTATAGGCTCAAGAGGGCTATGCAATAGTCAAAAGTGTGTAGGATAAAGAAAGAACTGCTCTTCGTCATCCTAAGGCACTTGAATTACCGCGTAAGTTACACTGCAAAAACAATACTCAAAGATTGATGCAAGTGTGAGCAAAAAGATTCCTACCATTCATTTTAAATTTGCCCCAGTATGGGATGATAGGGGTAATTTTAAAAGAATATCCATAAGTGAATGGGGCTCAAAGGGGTTAAGCAACGGATCACCTGTAGTGTTTGGGATAGAGAAAAGAATGCCTTTCATCACTTTAGTTGACGTACCCTTTGCGAGATAGCTCTCTTCCATGCGGGCATGGAATTTTTCACACAACTCACCGGGGGTTAGTGTATGAAACAGTGTATGGAACAAGGCTTGCCTTTCATCATTCCAAAGTACCCCATTTAACACATTCAATTTATCTCACACAATTCATCAAGAAAGAAAAATGCAAGATTTGCAATAAATTTGAACAATTCAACTCATTGAAGCAATTTATTCTTCATAGAAATGCTTTGCAACATGGCAAATTCTTATCATGAGTAATACTTCTTGACAGCATCTGAATTAATTGGAGTGGAAAACTCACGACCATCCATTTCTGCCAAGATCAAGGCACCGCCAAGAAGTACCTTCTTTACCACGTATGGGCCGCTGTAGTTTGGAGCAAACTTGCCTCCGGGATCCGGAAAGATCGGCAATAGCTTCCTTAGGATTAGGTCATTTACCTCGAAATGCCTCGGCCGCACTTTCCGGTTGAAAGATCTGGCTACTCTCTATTGATATGTTTGGTCATGGCAGAGAGCCTTTAGTCTTTTCTCGTCGATCAAGTTCAACTGCTTGAATCTTTGTTGTGACCATTCCGCCTCAGACAAATCCACTTGGGATAAAACTCTCAGAGAAGGAATCTCTACTTCTACAGGCAAAACTGCCTCCATGCCGTACACCAAAGCAAACAGGGTTGCCCCAGTGGAAGTGCAGATTGATGTCCGGTACGCCATTAGTGCGAAGGGTAACCTGTCATGCCAATCTCGATAATTCTCGGCTGTCTTAGCCAAAATCTTCTTAATGTTCTTATCGGCCGCTTCAACGGCCCCGTTCATTTTAGGGCGGTAAGGAGACGAATTCAGATGCTTGATTTTGAACTCTCCGAACAGCTCATCAACAAGTTTGTTATTCAAATTGATCCCATTATCAGTGATGATTGCTTCAGGGACACCATAGCGAGCAATTATGTCACGTTTGACAAACTTCACAACATTACGAGCAGTAACACTTGCAAAGGATGTAGCTTCGATCAATTTGGAGAAATAATCTGTTGCCACCAAAATAAATCGATGCCCATTTGAAGCCTTGGGATTGATTGGGCCAATCACGTCAATGCCCCACATCAAGAAAAGCCATGGCTCAGAAAACTGATGCAGCTCAGTTGGAGGAACATTCATCTTATTTCCATAAATCTGGCAACGGTGACAACTTCGAACATGCCGGATGCAGTCACTTTCTAGTGTGAGCCAGTAGTAGCCTAATCTCATAATCTTCTTGGCTAACATGTGTCCATTCATATGGGGGCCACATACTCCCTCGTGCACTTCTTGCATGATTTGAGTGGCTTCGACTGCATCTACACATCGCAACAAGACAGAATCGTAAGATCTCTTATACAAATTCTCACCACTGACGAAAAATTTCGAAGCCATCTTCGTGATGTATTTCCTATCAGCCTAAGTGCTTCCTTCGGGAAATTCCTGCTTTTTAATGTAATTCATGATATTGTAATACCATGGTTTTCCATCAGGTTCTTCAATCACAATCATACAATAAGCCGGCTTCAGCAAAACTTCTATTTTCAGAGGTTCAACCTCTAACCCATCGGTGACTTGCAGCATAGAGGACAACGTCGCAAGTGCATCTGCAAATTGATTATGAGACCTCGACAAGTATTCAAACGAAACTTCCTTGAACTCTTCCACCAGATTTTCTAAATACTTGTGGTATGGGAGTAGCTTGGCATCCTTAGTCTTCCATTCTCCCACGGTCTGCAATATGATCAGTGCAGAATCTCCGAACACTTTTAACTTAGCCACACCCATCTCAATTGCGGCTTGAAGCCCGAGAGGATACAAGCTTCATACTCGCCACATTGTTAGTGCACGGAAATATCAATTTTGCAGCTACCGGATGGTGTTGTCCATCCGGAGATATCGAACCGCCCCAAGATGCCCGAACCGGATAGGTTTACAGCTCCATCAAAGAACATCTTCCATGAGTCTTCATTTACACTTAAGACACGATCATCAAGGAAACTATCATCATCATTAGGGACTCCTGAATTTTCGGCCAATAGATCAGCTATCGCTCGGCCTTTAACCGACTTTTGTGGCATGAATTGCACATCAAATTCGGAAATCAAGATTTGCCATTTGGCCAACTTACCCACCAAGGCTGGCCGATCAAGTAAGTATTTGATAAGGTCGTTCTCAGTCACGAGGAATGTCTGATAATGTAGTGTGTATTGTCGCAACCTATGCAACACCCATACTAATGCCACACAAGTCTTTTCAACATCAGAATACTTCAACTCTGATATAGTGAACTTCTTGCTCAAGTAATAAATGGCCCGTTCTTTTCTATCAACAGGACTTTCTTGAGCCAACATTGCACCCAATGACTCACTATGAATAGTGAGGTAGAGAATCAAAGGATGCCCTAGTGAAGGTGGGACAAGAACTGGTGGATTCATCAAGTATTGCTTCAACTTGTTGAACGCTTCTTGACACTCATCATCCCAGTTGACTTGTGCATTCTTCTTTAGAAGCTTGAAAAAGGGCTTAGCAGTTTCATAGAGTTGGGAAATGAATCTTGCTATGTAATTCAATCTCCCTAAAAGGCTCCGGACTTCTTTCACCGTGGACGGAGGTTGCAATTCACATATGGCCTTAGCCTTGGAAGGGTCGATCTCAATCCCTTTATTGCTCACAATAAATCCGAGTAACTTACCGGATGTTGCTCCGAACACGCATTTAGCGGGATTTAAATGAAGCTTAAACTCACAGAGTCGATCAAACAACTTCTTCAAGGTTTCGATGTGGCTTCTTCCTGGTGGGGTCTTTGTAATCATATCATCAACATAGACTTCAATCTCTTGGTGCATCATATCATGAAATAATGCGACCGTGGCTCGCTGGTAGGTTGCCCCTGCATTCTTGAGTCCGAAGGGCATAACTTTATAGTGAAAGGTTCCCCATGGGGTGATAAATGCAGTCTTCTCCTTGTCTTCCTCCTTCATTCTTATCTGATTGTACCCGGAAAAGCCATCCATAAATGAGAATAATTCAAAACCAGCAGTACTATCCACAAGGACATCTATGAGTAGTAATGGGAAATCATCCTTTGGACTAGCCTTGTTCAGATCCCGATAATCAACACAAACTCGAACTCGACCGTCTTTCTTCATCACCGGCACGATATTAGCCACCCATTCGGGGTACTGTGAGACTTCAATGAATCCCACCTTCAAAAGCTTCATCACCTCTTCCTCTATTTTCTTCGAGAGCTCGGGCTTAGTTCTTCGCAGCCTTTGCTTCTTAGGTGGCACGTCCGGATTAGTAGGTAGGCAATGCTCCACGATTGACGAGTCTAGTCCAGGCATGTCAGCGTAGGTCCATGCAAAAATGTCTTGATATTCCTTCATGAATCGAATTAGGCACTCAGCCTCGTCTTTGGGGAGATTCGCCCCAATTTTCACCTCTTTGGCTTCTTCAGTGTCACTTAAATTAATAGTGACAGTCTGCTCATATGTGAGAGCCTTGGCTTTTTCATGTTGTTCCCAGCTACATTGCACCTCAATGGAGTCTTCGATCGAGTCTTCAGGATCATCATTATCAGCACTTGTTGCATTGGATTGGACCATTTCCACACCCTTGCATTCCATAAGATTGTTCCTAAAACATGAAGTAGATAAATCAGAAAGACAAACAGAGTAATCTACATTTTTTTTTTTTAAATTCTTTGGCAAAAACATTTTTTGAAACATTTTGACATGAGGAAGCATGATGAAGCCCAGGCCTCAGAATTCTCCTTGGATTTTTCTTTTCTTTTATCGGTTGGATATCATCACCGGGCTGGTTTGGTATACCTCATCATGCGTTCGAAATAAAACTTGTAATTTCATTGAAATTCATCAATCAATTACATTTATTGAAATGAAAAAAATGCAACACTCAATCATTAAAAGAAAGAAGAAACTGAAAACATCATTCAGAAAATAATAAAAATTCCCACACAGGGGAATGTGCAAAAGCAGTAAAAGAGTTACTCTTGTGGGCCAAGGCCCATCTCTTCAGGGGGTCCTTCATCAATGGCTCCTATGATGAGGTCATCGAATAAGTTTGCAACTCCTTCCAGCTCACTATCAAGATTCTCCGTCTTGGGGGGTGTCGGATCATCCATGCCACCCCACCCATCTGGGACTATCTCGCTAGGATCCATATAGTAGCTGGGAGGGGCCGAATACTTCACCAAGTAATCAAACTTGCCACTAGGCTGCCCTAGAGTATCTATCACTTCCGCTTCATCCTGCATCAGATTACGAAGACAGAGGGAGTCGAAAGTATGTCATCTCCGCAAATCTCTTTATGGATTGAAACAAGCTTCCAGAAAATGGTACGCTAAATTCACCAGTGCACTCATGGCCACTGGGTTCAATCAATCCTAGTATGACTATGCCTTATTCACCTGGATAAAAGGTATGTCATCTATTTACTTGATGATCTATGTTGATGACATTCTTATTATGGGGAATGATGATTCTGCTGTAAAGAAACTTAAAGAGTATCTGCATTCGACTTTTCATATCAAAGACTTAAGGCCACCTAAGTATTTTCTTGGGATTGAGATAGCTCGTTCAGATCAGAGAATCTCATTAAGCTAGCAGAAATTTGTGATGGAGATAATATTAGAAACAAGATTATCAGGCTGTAGACCATCAGTCATTCCTATCGAGCAAAATGCCAAACTGACTTCCGTTGGCTATGACACTGGTGTATCCTCCTCTTCTAATGATCCGTTGTTACAAGATCCCTCAAGATATCAGAGACTTGTAGGAAAATTAATATATCTCACCATGACTAGGCCAGACATTTGCTATGCAGTGCAGACTCTTAGTCAGTTTATGCACAGTCCAAAGCAATCCCACATGAACGTAGCCTTGAAGATTGTGAGATACTTGAAGACTTGTCCAGGTTTGGGAATACTTCTTTCTCGAAAGTGCAACATGGAAATGACGGCCTATTGCGATGCAAATTATGCCACATGTCCTATGAGCAAGAGGTCTATCACTGGTTTCTGCATCAAATTTGGGGAATCATTACTTTCATGGAAGACAAAGAAGCAGTCTATCGTATCTTTATCTTCAGCTAAAGTCGAATACCGATCTATGGCCAAGACTGTTTGTGAAATAGTCTGGTTAAGGGGTTTACTTCTGGATCTCGGAGCTCCCGTTAAAGGACCGACTTTACTCTTCTGTGATAATGATTCGGCACTCAAGCTTGCAGCAAATCCTGTACTGCATGAGAGGACGAAGCATATAGAAGTCGATTGTCATTTTACTCAAGAAAAGATTCAAGAAGGAATTGTCGAGACAAGAGGAATCAGGACTTCGGAACAACCCACTGATATATTTACTAAACCTCTTTGCCAAAGACAACATACATATCTTCTAAACAAGCTAGGCATTTTGGACATATACAGACCATCAGCTTGAGAGGGAGTGTTGGAAGATATGATTTTGTAATCTGTATTGATAGGGAATCAAGTATATTTTAGGATAGGAAAAGATATGCAAATATTCAACTTCCTTTATTAATTTCTTCTTTGTAATTAAATACATGAGATTGTACATAAATCAATTTAATGAAAAGAGGAGACAATTTCTTCTTTGAACATCTTTTGCCTCTTACGAAATCTTCATCTTCTTTTTCTAATAAGGTAGTTGATTGAACGATAAAAAGTTTAGGTACTTTATTATGAAAGGGATAATAGTTCAAATAATCACGATGTCATTGCCCCAAAGAGTTTATCATACAATCATTGGTCTAGGTTCAAATCTCACACATACTTTTGTTTATGCTATATTTGTCCTACAAACTTATCCTCTCAATTCTTTGCTTGATCTCCCTTTAATAATTTTCGGCAAAAGAACGCTTCAAGTGCCATAACTTGGCACAAAGGAACACTTAAGTGCCATAACTTACGAAAGGTACACTTAAGTGCCACATTCGAAGAAAAACGGATCACTTAAGTGCCATTTCGGCCAAAGTTCGGCCAAAAGGTTGACGTGGCATTTTTCCGGTGAAGCGAGCCTAAAACGATGCCGTTTTGCACGCTGACGTGGCCAAATAATGCAAAAACGACATCGTTTTGGGCTGACGTGATAAAAAATAATATAAAAATTAATTAAATTTAATTTAATTAAAATATTAAAAAATAATAATTTAAAAGGGGGGGCGGTGGTTGAGGGCAGCCCTTAGCAATCGCCGCCGCCTCCCCGCCGTCGCCGGGAAGGGCTAGTGATGGAGGGGGAGGGTCGGTCGGGGAGGGCTCGCGAGCCCTCGCCCCGATCGGGACGAGGGTTACAGCCCTTACCCAGATCCAGTGAGGGCGGCCCTCAACTCGGCCGGGCCGAGGGTCGCCAACCCTTGTCGGATCTAGGCTAGGGCCGTCAACCCTCACTGGATCTAGGCGAGGGCCACGACCCCTTGCCACTTGCCACAGATCTGGGTGAGGGCCGCAGCCCTTGCCAAGATTCGGTGAGGGTCGGTGGCCCTCGCCCGGCCGGGCCAAGGGCCACCGCCCGCTGGGGGTCGCCCCGGCGGGCGGCGATGGGCTGAGGGCTCAACCCTCAACCACCGCCCCCACTTTTCTTTTCTTTTTCTTTTTTAAATTTTAAATTATTATTTTTTAATATTTTAACTAAATTTAATTTAATTAATTTTTATATTATTTTTTTACCACGTCAGCCCAAAACGACGTCGTTTTTGCATTATTTGGCCATGTCAGCATGCAAAATGGCATCATTTTGGGCTCGCTTCGCTGGAAAAATGTCATGTTAGCTTTTTGGCCGAACTTTGGTCGATTGGCACTCAAGTGATTCATTTTGCTCCGATTTTGACACTTAAGTGTACCTTTTGTAAGTTATGGCATTTAAGTGTCCATTTCTACCAAGTTATGGCACTCTAGGGGTCCGCGTGTCAATAATTTTCTTTTGTAAGATTATTCATTCTCTCCTGTGAAAGATAATAGGAGATATATTTTTGTTAATTTCACGTGCCAAAATATTTTAGGGAAAGAGGTTAGAAAGTTTCTCAATGTCGATTTTGTTTAGAGTTTCTTTCTTGGAATCATTCGATCATAAAAATTCAAGCCTTACCCTCGAACTATTTTAGTGGGTTATCAAGCATTTTATTGAAGATAGACTTTTTATTTGTCCTTACTTTTATTTCTGTTGGAAATTATATTCATAATATATTCATCAGATTTAACCATATGGGCACACATAATATAAAACTTTATTAGGATTTCTTAACCAATTACAACAAAATTGCCTAAATAACATTTTTTGTGGATAATTTGTTCCAACTCTTTGAAGATGGATCAATATCGTCTTGAAGGTCATTTCTGACTCGCAAGAGACAAAATTAATACTGCAAGAAACATATTGGATACCAATACAGATAATTAACGACTAATTAATACGTTGGTGTCAATATTGATATTTTTCGTTTGCGATTTCAACGGAGGTCTCATGTTGACCCCCATTAATAAATGAAAGGTAATTGGTTGAATTGGAAAAAAAAACTTTAAATACTTGATTGCCAGCAGAAAGGTAAGAAATTTCATCAACCTCATTATCTGGTTTTGTTTTTAGTCAATTTGAATATTTTTGGAAGCCATGGATATAGAATGAAATTGATGGGGTTCCTCTTATGGAGTTTTTGCTCCAACCCCTCGCATGTAAAATCGAATAATTGCCTCCTCTTGAATGTCTTTTTCTTTTCCTTATTCAGCCAGATCCCAAATGCTTGAGATAAGACACAATCAGATTGTATGTTTTTTATAAGCCAAAAAATATTCTCTGATTTTCCTTGTCATGTATTACTACTACTAGGCGATTATAAATGATAGTTGTAAAGTTATATACACATATCAAAAGTATTGAAGTGCTAATGACGCGTTCTTGGGACCAAATTAGATTAGCGCATTTGAGGATTTTCTTTTTGTTGTGGGGAAATATATTTGGTTCAAGTATGCCAAGTTGAGTTCTAAGGTTTAAGTAATATTTGGAAACAATCAACCACAGAAATAGTTCATTTTATTCCAATTCCTAATTTTTAATTACATGTAATCTGAAAATATGTGCGCAGTGTCTTCGTCCGTGCGTAGCACGTGTATGAATATTAGTAATCTAATATAATTTCATATCTCATAATTAATTGACCTCATTAATTGGGTTCATATCTAAATAGATTTTAGATTAAATCTTCTGTTTTTTTAATTAATAACTTTTAGGAAAGGGAAAGTAATAATTGATAGGGCTCATCAAGGAGGACTGACCAAATTTATATATATAAGTTGTGGACGATTTCAACTGTTGCTCATGAGTTCCTAAATTAAAAGATTCAATTTAACAAGTACGTACACACTTGTAAAGTACCCATGCTACGCACACAACTTATAATCAATGTGTACGTACTTGTTAAATTGAATCTTTTAATTTAGGAACTCATGAGCAACAGCTGAAATTGTCGACAACTTATTGAACTTTTTCTATCATTTTGCTTAGTTCTGTCTTATTTAAAGCAGGAAGAGAAAAAACTATTTAGCTCAAGAAGATCAAGACATCCACCTACCAAAAACATCAAAAAAAAGACCAAGACCAAGACCAAGATTTTTTTTTTTTTTTTGGCATCTGTACATTCTTAATAATCTTATAATTCAATGTCTTCATTTGATGCATTATTGGTGAATATGCTATCAATGTAGGCTTTTACATGGCAGTTACCATGCTAAAGATTCGTAGCAAGATGGGTAGCAATGATCTACTAAAGGGTGCTGAAGTAGTAGTTGATGATCGAAAACTACATGATAGTAGAATCATGGTTCTTCCATGATTTTACCGTTCACAAGTGTGATGCCTAGAGTATATCTAGTAGATTGTACACTGTTAGTTGGCGATGCCGGACCCTTTTTCTTGTCTAGTGATGAATGAAGCTGACCACAATTAATAGGACTGACAAATAAGCATCTTTCTGCAACTTGCACCGATTGAAATAAATGTAGACGATCCACCTAACAATGGCATCTTACTTTCTATTATATATTTGTAACTCAGACCACAATTAATAGGACTGACATATAAGCATCTTTGTGCAACTTGCACCGATTGAAATAAATGTAGATGATCCACCTAACAATGGCATCTTACTTTCTATTATATATATGTAAGTCATCAAAGACAACTAACTTTGACTGTTTGATAATGAAAATATTTGGCCAATGAATCCATGAAGCAATTTGCTTAATTTTACTCTGGAAATAGTAAACAATTCATATATCACCAACTAATCATCAAGAAAATGCTTTGGTTAACTTTTTCTTTTCAAAGGACCACAATTCTCGTATCAAGCGCTTCACGATCATCAACAATTGCTTGAGCACCCTTCAGCAGATCATTGCTGCCCATTTTGTTGCAAATTTTTAGTGCTATGGATACCACGTGAAAGACTATACTAAAAAAAAAAAAAAACCCAACAAAACATTCATAAGATAAATTTTTTATGAAGATATGCCTGCCCTCTAAGGGTGAATCAATAACCGTAGAGTCAATCATCGGTTATGTTGAAGCAAAGTGATAATGAGTTAATGGAGATAGACAACTTTAAAGTCCCGGAAGACCAAGACTTTCACCTACCAAAGAGTTTAAACAGAGACCAAGACTTTCAAGGATGCTTTCTGTCCACAAGTACTTTGTTCATGCAGATAAACCATAAACTCAGGAAGACCGAGACTTTACTAGACATCATGTATTTGTTTGTCTATAAAGTGAAGCAGAAGCGAAAGAGAGCAAATGAAAAAGATAGAGTTTGCAGGATGCAAATTGGCATAGTTCCATCACTTCTCACATCCCTCCTCTTTCATCCCTATGTGAATGCCTTTGTTTTTCCATTACTAGTAGAATTTCCCCATGCATTACATGCCACGCTTAAAAAATTTACTGTTACTATAATTTTTGTCCTACTCTTTTCTTGCTTAATCATACCGTGATTTTTCATTCAATAATCTCTCTTGTACTTGTCTAATGAATAATGTCTAGATTTCATCTATCTTTTCAAATTTAAGTTCAATAAAAGAAAAAAAAAAGCAGAGAGAAAAATAAAAAGAAAAAACAGCAAGAACTTGAAAAAGGAAAAAAAGAAGAAGAAGCGAGAATGGGGCGGGAGAGCGCACCACCGTCCCACGGCCACTGCCAAGCCGTTGCCATCAGCACCGCTCCTTATAGTCACCTTCATAGGCAACATTTCCTTTAGATGTTTTTCTTAGAGCGGTTTATTGGTAAGAGGCATTTAGGTATTCTCGAAACATGCATGTTCAAGTCAATTATTGCATGTAAAAATGAAACTGTTTTGATGATTTTGCTAATCCTAAATAGACTTCATGATTTTGTTAACGCAGAACCATAGGGGACCGCTGAACACCAGCGACGGTGGCCTGACGGTACAAACTGATATTCCACAAACGCGAGGTCACGATGATAATCCATTAGTGATGGTAGTGCCTATATATTGCCTTGCCCGTGATGGGAGCTCTGGCAGCTTGGTATTAGATGATGAGACTTGGCTACCCGAGATAACTAGGTTGCGAGTGGTATTGGACGATGACCTTCTCGCGATCTGAAATATTTCAAGGCAGACGTGAAACTTTTACAATTACTCAAAATGGTAACAGAGCATAGTCTCCTTGATTGCTCCTCTCGGTCTTTCCTTTGCGACAAAGAAAAGGAAAATGTTCTCTGAGATGGTGTGGGAAGTTAAATAGAATAAAGATGAACTGTTAACTTCGACAAGGAAGTCAGATTGAAATGGATTGTAATCTGCCAACTCGAAAACCCCAATTTTTGCATCTCTTCAGTCGCTGCTGTTGTTGGAGGTACGAAAGCTGCTTCGTTTGACTTTGAATGTAGACCTCGATAATTGACATCGTGATACAGATAAATCTTTTAGAGCATGTCACCAAAAAAAAATATATATAAAGCATATTAGTACAACTACCAAAATTAGTAGCTTTTTGTTTTTCTTTTGTCAAGTTGCAAAAGATGAACGTAAGCACATGAGTTGCCTACCTCAACAATGTTTGCATTTGATCAACGGGAGAGATTTTGCCAAATGCAGAAGACAGTGGGATATTCTGCAAAGCAAGCACAGTTGAGAGACTTCAGGTCAATGAGCTAGGGCCTAAGAAAAAGATATTTGGAAGAGAAAATACAACAAACGCTGAAATTGCAGAAAAATATCAATACAAGAGCAACAATTCTTCATGATTCTCATGCAAAGCATAGTGCATTTCCATAAGTGGAAAGATAAGCAATTTTTGGGCATGAAACAAAGTTCAAGATATATCATCAATAAAGACAGGCACATCCATGCATCATAATTCCTGCACTGAGAGCAAGTCCATGTACGTATTATTTGTTTTGAGAACAAAGATTAGACATTGGAGAGATATCTTCTTATTGAATCCGAACTCGATCAATTACGATGAGTGGGATTTCTTGGATGAGGTGCCAACAGTCGCCGCAGAGTTTTGAGCACCGATCTTTCAGAATCTCTCATTGAATTATGTGGAATACATGGAGGGAGGGATGGAAGCTGTCCTCTGTCAAGTACCTCAACATCCGGCAACTGTAAAATATATGACTGTTTGAGAGAGGAGAGATGTTTGCGAAGCCCACTTGATAGTCTTTTCACGTTCCTCATATTTTTCATCCAAGGAGAGGTTAGAGAGGATGGAAATAGGAGGCCCACGCATCTTATGTCCTCCGCTATTGATGGTTCTTCCACATTTTTCATATTTCTTATCCAAAATCCTGGAAGAGGACGATTAATTAGTCCTGAATAAAAATACTTCCATGCATAATGAACAACTATGAGAGTAATCAGACAAAAAGAATTATACGCATACCCACCCGACAGCAACAAAAAATGAAAAGATAAGACAAGAACCAGGATCCTTCGCTTTCCTTTTCTCAGCAATTAGTGACCCTTTGGATGATTTTGTTTTTGCTGAATAATTCTTATGATTATGTTAGCACACACGTATGGGAGAACACTAATCACCAGTGATGGTGACTTATCGGTTCAAGCTTGATATTCTACGAATATGAGGTCATGAGATCAAATGATTAGTGCAGGCTGATAACTCTTAAGAATGATTGCTGTCACCTGGCGTAACTGGAAAGCTCCGAATGCAGCAACTTTTTACCATAAATCACCAGATCCTGAGACCATCAGTAATACAGATAAGAAAAACTCTTTTGCAGTGTGTTGCCTGCAAGAATATAAGAGAACTATGTCATCATTGGGTGGCTGAAAGGCAGGGCGTGTAGTAAAACCTAAGCTAGGCTGTGTGAATATCAACTGCGATGGGTCTGACATTAAAGAAACGAAACATGCTGTTGTTGGGATTGTTGGGAAGATGGAATTGGACTTTAAGGCATGAATACACTGTCTTTAAGAAACAAACTATTTACTAAAGCTCTTTTTCTATGTTTCACGAACAAACTAACAACAGGCATTGTGGCCACAAATTAGGCAGGGGACATGGTTAACCGCAGGGGTGTGGTGGTGCAAGTTAAATTTGCAGAGGAGGCTGAATTACTTTTTGTTGGAAAGAGCGTTGCAGTGGCAAAAGAGAAGCTGGCCCAAGGTTGTAGTGGAGATAGATGCAGCTGTGGTATCAAGGATATAATCAACTTTCGCAAGCAATACAACAAAAGACTAAAGGAAGCTCCTGCTGGGATTCAAGCAGCTAAAGATCAATTTTCAGCTCTGAATTTTAGTCGTATTTCGTGAAAAGCAAATGTTTATGCCCATTGGGTAGATTTGCATACTAGGAAGAGGACGTGTCGTCAAAATTGGAAGTAATGGATGAGTACTGAGTTTGTTTGTTGGACAAAAAGAACCCCAACGAATTGTCATTCGTTGACCTTAGTGGGTTGTTTTTGGAAATTCATGGGAAGTATCTCCATGAAAAATATCAATTTGTATTACGCATTGAATAGAGGTGGCAGAATCAAAATTGATGCCTTCAAAACCAAAAACTTACCCTTAATCCGAGAAAACTGGCGGTGCATGAAAGAATCAATTCATTGGATCCGCACCCAATCTATCTTGATGAGAGGGATTTCTTGGATTAGGGGCCAATAGTCGCCAGTGAGTTTTGAGCATCTATCTTTCAGAATCTCACATTTCTCTATGTACAATTCTTGGAGGGAGGGAGGGAAGCCATCCTCTGGCAAGTACCTCAGCTTCGGGCAAGAATCGATCCATAAATGTTTGAGAGAGGAGAGATGGTTGAGAAGACCGCTTGATAGTCTTTCAACATTCCACATATTGCAAATGCGAAGATACATTAGAGAGGAAGGAAAAATAAGACTCCATGCATCCTTGTCCTCCGAAGGAAACCATACCTTCTCTCCCTCCCCTCCCATGCAAAAGTCAATTAACATACACCGGAGGGATGTGAGTAGGTGTAAGCCCCATTCTCTCACTGGCTGCTTCAAATTCTCGCACCCTCTTATTAAAAGGCGATGCAAATTGGAAGGCAAACCTCCTTTGGGGAAGCATTTGATATTTTGGCAATCCTCGATGAATAGCGTCTCGAGTGATGTAAGATGATGCCACTGATTTGGTAGAGACTTTATCTTCGGACAATTACTAATTATAAGACACGACAGGGTGATGGGAAGGGAAGGGAATTCATCTATCTCCAGTGCTGGACAATTACTTATATCCAAATGAGCGAGATGGGAAAGTGTGTGAAGGCACTGTGGTAGGCTTCCTAGATTTGGACAGCCATCAATTGTCATTTCTTTGAGTGATTCTATGGTGATCGTCTCCATTGACTCCACTCCCTTGCACTCACAAATACAAAGTTTCTTCAAAGCAGTAAGTCTATTGTTGGCAAACAAAGACGATATTAGAGAATCACAATTTACAATCCGCAAATACTCAAGTTGAGATATCGGGTTATTGTTGTTAGGGTCATCTAGAGGAATGGTTGGTCCCAAGATTTTTGGACACCTCCTAATGATCAAATGTTTGAATGTGTGCATCTTGCTTGGAAGCTTTTCTAAACTTATGCAATTACTCAATTCCATCCTTTCAAAGTTGCACGGCAGCTCTATTTCTCCTTCTCCTGCCACAAAAGATGTGAATCGAGGGCAGCTTTCAATGGCTAATTCTTGAAGGCAAGTAAGATTTAGCATTATATTTTCATCTTGCCACAAGTATATAAGCTTGTCACACCGTCCTATATGAAGATCCTTTAGCTTGACCAAGCACCTCATAAACACATGATCAAAGCAAACAAGCTCGGCAAGATTTTCAATTTTGAGAATGGTCAAAGAAGTTAGGTTGACCAAGCTCTTTAAGATTTCCTTGTTACAATCCTCAAGGTATAACTCACGGAGAGATGGAAAACAAACCTCATTCGTTGAATTATTCAAAAGCGGGCATGAATGGATTTCAAGTTTTATGAGACAATCAAGTTGACGAGGTAATGTCCTAATCAATGAAGGACAGCTCCGAACAACAAGATGTTGAAGACAGGAGAATGCGACTTCTTCTTTTGGGGCCCCAACATAAGGAGACCAATTCTTCCATGACAACATCTCTTTCAACTTCAAAGTTGTTAAGGATGAGAAAGGCCTTTTATCTCCATAACATTCAGAGCCTATCATTCTTATTGTGTGTAGACCTTCAAGAGATAATTCTTTCAGTGAAGGTAGTTGTCCAAGTGGAGGAAGTGATATAACATTAGGACAGCCCTGCAAGCATAAAGACACTATCTTAGAATAGGATGGACCACCTAACCATGACGGGACTTTTGCACCACCAAAGTTTAAAATATTAAGATTTTCAAGATCAATGTGAGGTCGTAGGAAGTCAAGCACTTGTGCTTCCCGCTCATGATTCTGGAGATTTTCCAAATTTTCATCCCAATGCAAGGATAAGTTGGTAAGGCCTTGCTTTTGATGCAAATTAGCATCAATTGCATCTCTAACTTTTTCCACCTTTTGCAATTCTAATATGAATAATTCTCCTTGAAGATGTGGTAAATTCTTTAACTCCTCTAACTGTGACCCTTTCTCTGGTCGTACCACAAACTTAGACAAGATAATAAGATTTTTTAAATTACCAATACCCAACGGCATCTCTTTAAGACTCCTTGTATCTCTAACATCAAGAAACTGTAAACTGACCAATTTTGTGATGCCTTGAGGCAACTTTGAAAGTTTTTGACAACCTCTTAAGATCAAAACTTGTAATTTGCACAAGTTGACAATTGATTCAGGTAGCCTTTTGATATCAGTGTACGAGAAATTGATATATCTAAGATGTTTTAGATCACCAATGCAATTTGGTACCTCTATGATGTCACAATGACATATTGAGAGCACCCTCAAGTACTTCAATTTCGTTAGCAAGTCATGTAGCACCTTGTTGGAAATAGAGAAAGTGTCCCCTCTAAATCCATTATGCAGTAGCATTAAAGTTCTTAGCACCTTCATTCGGTGATATTCTCTTAAGCATTTTGATGTAGCAAAATGCGATGAGATGAATGATGCATAACGAATTTTCCCAAGAGATGTGTCTTCTTCATTAGCTGCCAAGTGAGACTCCCCAGAGCTAAAGTATGCACTTCCTGCAATTGACTTTGCTAGATCATTCAAAAGATCATGCATTGAAAACTTAGATGCGTCGACACTTGATTGTTGAAGAAATGATCTGGATACTAACTCATCAAAGTAATTTCGTCCTAATTTGAAATTATCCCCCTTTACCTTTTGTGTATCTAAAAAGCCCTCGGCTATCCATAAGAGTACTAGCTCATCTCTCTCAATTTCGTAATCCTTGGGAAATACTGCACAATAAGCAAAACATCTCTTCAAATGGCAAGGAAGATGGACATAACTCAAGTTCAAGACAGGGAGAACTTCATCATTATCTGCCATCGGAAGATCCCATATTCTGTTATTTAAGGTATCTACCCATTCACTAGGATTCCTTTTATTACGTAGGGCACCACCTAGCATCTTTGCCGCCAAAGGTAAACCTTTACATCTTTCAGCTATTTTCTTACCTATTGTTTTAAAATCCGGATGGCTCTCAAAATTTGTTGCTCCAAGAGCATGAAAGGCTAATAAGCTTGTACAATTGTCAAGGGACAATTCCTTCAAATGATAGGGTGATGCTCTAGTTATGGAAGCAACAGCAAGGTTTCGAGTTGTGATGATGATCTTACTCCCCCTAGCCCCCGCTTCAAATGGCTTTAAGAGGGCAGTCCATTTTTCATATTTCTCATTCCATATATCATCTAAAACCACAAGAAACTTCTTCCCAGATAGATTTCCCTTCAACTTAACTTGAAGCCCGTTAAGATCTTCACCCTGGCATGACAACCCAGTGATTGACCGCAAAATAGTTTTTGTTATGTGAAGAACATCAAAAACATCTGACACACAAACCCACGCTCTCTTCTCAAAACAGCTATATACTTTGACATCATTATACAACCGTTGAGCCAAGGCCGTTTTTCCAACACCACCCATCCCAACTATGGGGATCATGCTCAACACGGCATCAGAATTTTCAACTTCACTAATCAATAGTTTGAGTATTTGTGCTTCTTCCTTCTCTCTACCATAAAACTGAGGCTCTGGCAAAGAAGTGGTTAGATCCCTTTTGTTTGTGTAGTTGGATCTGTCCACAACATTCTCTCTTAAGCTTAGACGAGCCTTCCTAGTGACAATCACTTTCAACCTACCACTAATCTCCTGTACCTTGGTTTCAAACATGAGCGAGCCAAGGTTTGGATTCAATCCGAAGGATTTATCTCGGCCAAAGAAAGAGAACTTCCATTTTTCCAAACATTTGCTTGTGTTGGATTCTGCCTCCAACTTAACCTGAGCGACTTTGATCACTAACTCATCAATCAAGTCTTCCATATCATAGGCCAAGTCCCTAACATCATCTAGCCACAGCTTCACTAGAGGGTTACCGCTGAGTTGCTTGTCTTCTGCATCAGTCAGCACTGCATTAATTGTGCCCAGCATCTCATTCCACTCCTTGAGGAGAGCAGTGCTAATTCCTTCATGTTGTGCATAGACTAATGTGAGAGAAGTCAACTTGCGGAATAGGACTGAAAACAAGGAACCCATAAAGGAACCCAAAACGATCTCTCCAATTGTCATGGTTGAATCAGTCACTGTAGAGAACAACAAAGGTGTTATGTTGAAGCGAGGTAAAAATGAGTCAATGGAGAGAGAAAACTATGAAGTCTAGGAAGATCAACGTTCATTTACCAAAAAGAACATAAAAAAGACCAAGACTTTCGAGGAATGCACACCAAAGGTTAGACAAATCAAAATAAAATAGCTTTTGTCCATAGGTGCTTGTTTCATCAATTGTTCTTCTTTTTCTTCATATCGAGACTTTTCTTGTGGGCATCCAAAACAGAGGATAAAATTTGAATTTTCTATATACGACCGACTTAGAGCACATGCCTATGTTTGTCAAAAACTTCAGTGCATATTAGTGTTTTGTTGACATTTTTCGCATCCATATGTTGTTAGTATCCTTGAAATTTCAATGCTTTTTTTTTTTTTTTTTTTGCTTTATTGGTGAGTATGCGATCAATATAGGCTTTTACATAAGATATAAGAAGATTACCGATTACTCCTTCAATGAGGATGACCATGTGAAGACATCAAAGACGTTTTTATTTTTGGGCGGGGGGAAATCAAACCACCATATGCTTTAGGTTGCGAAGTTCTAGATGCATCAGTTTGGGGACGAAAAAGAGAGCAAATAGATAGATATTACTTACCTGTTCCGAGTAGACTTCCTGGAGCAGACCAGTGAATGTGATTATATCAATTACAACGATCCAACAAGCACGATCTCTAGGTTCGAACGAGTAGGAGGAGAACACTATTGAGCACGAGCTCTAGCTTCGAATGAGCAGGAGGAGAACACTATTGAGCTGAGAGATGAGCATAGGTCATGGTGAAGCCACGTGATGATGAATTAATAGAGAGAGAAAACTATAAACCATAAAACTCAAGAAGACCGTGAGCTTCACCTACCAAAAAGTTTCAATAAAGGAGAAGACTTTCAATGATGCTTTCTATCCACGAGTGCTTTGTTCATGTAAATAAACCATAAAAGTCAAGAAGACCGTGACTTGACTGGACTGTATGTTATGACTAGATAGTGAAGCAAAAGCGGAAGAGAGCAAATGAAAAGGACAGAGCCTTTGTAGGACGCAAATTAATTCTTTTTCACTTCTCACTCCTCCTGGTACAAGCTGATATTCCCCCATCCGAGGTCACTAGGATAACCCACTAGCGATGATAGTGCCTGCATCTTGCCTTGTCCATGACAGGAGCTCTAGCAGCTTGGCGAGGTTATAGTGATAGGACTTACCTACCCTAGATAAATGGTTTCAAGTGGTACTAGATGAACGGCCTTCTCACAATCTTAAATCGAAATTCATTGTGGCAAAAGTGAGGCTTTCGTGATCACTTAACAGACCGACAGAGCATAGTCTACCTGATTGCTTATCGCTGTCTTTCCTTGATAACAGAGAAAAAGAAAATACGCTTTGAGATGGTGTGGCAATTTAAATAGAAGAAGAAGATAAACTATGAACTTTGACAAGGAAGTCAGGTTTAAATAAATTAAAGTATGCAGGGTTCATTCAAATTTAGTTGTCACATTCACCAACTTGAAAACACTTGTTTTAAATCCTATTTTGTGCATCTTTACAGTAGCTGCTGTTGTTGGAATTAAGAAAAATTCTCCTCCGACCAAAAAAAAAAAGAAAGAAAGATTCTCCGTTTGACTTTGAATATAGACCTCGATGATTGACATCATGATATAGATGAATCTTTTGAAGTGTGTCACCAAAAAAAAAAGAAAAAAAAATAGTTTTGAGCATATCGGTACACCTACCAAAATAAATAGCCTTCTGTCTTCTTTTGTCAAGTTGCAGAAGATAAACATAAGCACATCATTTGCCTACCTCAATAGCATTTGCATTTGATCCTCCTTAGAGATTTTGCCAAATTAAAATGACAGTGGGATATTCTGCAAAACAAGCACAATTGAGAGAATTTAAGTCACGAGGCTAGGGCATTAAAAAATAGAGAAGAAGATCTTTGAAACAGAAAACATAACAAGCGCTGAAATTTCAGAAAAGATCTTTAACAGTGGGATATTCTGCAAAACAAGCACAATTGAGAGAATTCAAGTCAATGGGCTAGGGCACTAAAAAAAGATCTTTGGAAGAGAAAACATGACAAACACTGAAATTTCAGAAAAAAATATCAATATAAGAGCAACAATTCTTCTTGATTCTCATGCAAAGGATAGTGCATTTCCATTAGTGGATAGTAAGCAATAGTTGGGTCAAACAAAGTTCAAGATATATCATCATCCAGACAGGCACATCCATGCATCACAATTCCAGCACTGTGAGCGAGTCCATGCAAGTATTATTTGTTTTGAGGAATAGTCACTCGTATGAAACAATGGTGGACTTGCCGGACCACGTTAGCATTATAACCATTTCATTGTGTGCTTCCTTATCAAACAAAACAGAGCAACCCAAAAGTCTAACTAGTTTGTGGCAAATTATGTGAAGCTTGTCCATGGACAAACATGAACTTCCTAGCATTGAGTTGAGGATTCGTAATAGAAATGGATTTTTGAGCAGCAGTAGTAGCATAATGACAAATGTGGAAGAAAGAAAGAAGTCCGAACCATTACTTGAAGAATAAAAATTAGACATTGGAGAGAAATCTTCTTATTGAATCCAAACTCAATCAATTACAATGAGTGGGATTTCTTGGATGAGGTGCCAATAGTCGCCATTGAGTTTTGAGCATTGATCTTTCAGAATTTTACATTGCATTATACCAAATACTTGAAAGAGGAAGCAAAGCCATCCTCTGGCAAGTACCGGTAACTATAAAAGATAGCTGTTTGAGAGAGGAGAGATTTCTACGAAGACCACTTGATAATCTTTCCATGCTCCTCATATTTCTCATCCAAATAGATATTAGAGACAAAGGAAACAGAATACTCCATGCTTCTTACATCCTCCACCATTAATAGTCTTTTCACCGTCCTCATATTTCTCATCCAAAAGTCTGAAACAGGATGAGCAATTAGTCCTAAATAAAATGATCATTCATGCATAATGAAGAATTGCAAGAGTGATCGAACAAAATTATATGCACACCTAATTGACTGCAACAAAAAATGAACCGGGATACGCTGTTTATGATTTTTATTTTTTGATGACTGGAAAATTCCTATGATTATGTTAATTAACAAGTATGGGAGACACTGGCGATAGACACTTATTCGTATGGGCTGTTATTCTACAATTGTGATGTTACGAGATCGAATGACTTGGTATAGGTTAATAACGCTTAAGAATGATTGCCTACGCCTGTTGGTATATCTGGAACACTCGAAATGCAATAACCATTAAACATAAATCACTCCATACTGGAACTTTCACTACACAGATTAGAAAAAGCTCTTTTAGACCCTGTTGCCTGTTAAAAATGTAAGAGAGCTAAGTCATGATTGGTGTCGGAAAGGCAGGGTCTGTAGAGTAACCTGAGCTAGGTTTTGTGAAGATTGACTGTGACAGGAGCTCTGGCAGCTTGGTGGGGATATAATGACAAGACTTGCCTCCATGAGATAACTAAATTGCGAATGGTATTGTATGACGACGTTCTTGCAATTTTAAATGAAAATACTTCATGGTAGACGTGAGACTTTTAGGATTACTAAACAAAGCAACAAAGCATAATCTCTCCGATTGCTATCGTAACATCCTCGATTCCAATCCCGTAAGGATCGGCCATAAGGTCTTGAATGGATCAACCATGGATCATTGGCCATGGGATCAATTGGTTCGATCGGTAAAGAATCAAGGATCGGTCATGGTCCAATCGACCGACCGACTGACCGGTCATGAAATGGTCGAAGTGTCAGCCGTGAATATTCTACCGACCATACTGGTGGGATAGGATCACCAGCTCATAAGATGACTTTTTGATCATGAGAATTGGTTATGGGATGATTTTGGATCGGTGGATAGTCATGATCGGTCATAGTGCCCAACCGCGGGTAGTTTCGCCCGGCTATGCACCGATACACGGACGATCCGATGTGATCAAATGCAATTGTCTTTCGACCAAAAATATATCATTCCCTATTTAGTTTTTAGTGATCGGAAATGATTCTTGAATTGGTGATGTCCAACGATTCATTAATACACTGGCCATGAACCATATGAGTGAATCGAGTGCCAATCGGAATGAGCCCAGAGATAGACCCGGCTATTCCATCACTAATTCTAAGGTCCATGAGTGTCTTGGCTTAGTGCTAGCCCATGGATAGCCTTGGAATTGGCATTGAAACAACCAAAGAACCAAGGACTGAAAATAAAGGAAATCGATCGCAGCAAGCTCGACAATAGGCCAGGGACCGACCTGAGAGCCAATCCTAGAGCTAGACAGACACATCCATGCCTACCATAGGGCTGGCCAAGCAGTCGACCAATGACCGACCCTCTAGGCTTTCGACCACCCAAGGGGACGATTTAGGCAAGCATGGGGTACAATGGCCGAACCTTGGCATATGTGATTCGGTTCTTTGAGGTGTACCTAATGATCCCTTTCTCGGCCCCGGAATCAACTTGAATGATAGAATTCTCTAGACTACTTTCTTAAGGAAGGAAAAAATAAAGTAGAGAAAATTCTAGAATATCTTCATTAAATGAAGGAGGATGAGGTGTCCCTTGACTTTTCAATTGTCATGATGGAGGTCAAAAATATTTTGAAAGTTCTAGAAAAGGTGACACACACATGGACCAATCGAAGAACGATACACGGACCCCTCATTGATGACCGAAGATTATAGATTTGCCGAGTTGGCAACTATGGCATCATTAATGTCAAACTCCATTAAATGCAGGGTATAGGTGGATCATACTTATTTTTAGAAATTGTTTCCGAGCACAAGAGAGCAAGAAGCTACTTTTTCTACTTCTTGTTTCGGTTTCAAATCTATTCCCGGGCCACATTTCTATTCTGAGGAATAAAAAAATTAACTGACATTACCAAGCGGATTTTTGTTCTTTTTCTATTTCAAGGAACAAAAGAATAATAGAACAAAAAAAATTGAACCGTTGTCATGCAGACCCAACTTGTGACAGAAAGCCCGATTATGAGAAATCAGACTTGGATGTTGTCCTCTACTTACTTTTATTATTACCCTATTTTTCACTTTGAAAGCTTATTAGTTATCAATGTATTCAGGTCATATTTTATTCGGAATAAGTGATCAATTTTATTTGTGAACTTGAATCGAATGGCCTGCAAGAATATTTGGACATAGAAGATATTTGACATGCTTAATCCAAATAAATAGTAGAAAAATGATACGTTGACAATATTTTTGGAAACATGGCTAATGACAAAATGCCTCTTCTGATTTATATATTATGCTCGAGCATGGCTTCTAATTTCTTTTTTATATTTTTAATCAAATCAATTATTTGATGAAAAATTTAAGTAGAATCTCAATAATGATAAATTATTCCTACTTCATGGTTATTTGTTCATAGGGAGTCCGAAGTAGGAATGACTGCAAAAAGAATATTAATACAAAACACTGTACATAAGATTTAAACTTAGACAAATACATCTCATTACAAAATCAAATCGCACCGCACAAATTCCATTGTTTGAAACACATATATATAAGATTCAAACCTACACAAATACATCTCATACAAAAATTACATCTTGAAAGAAAAATGCTTCAACATGAATCAGGCGAGATGGTGTCATCCTCCCTCCTTGCCTCAACTTGAGAATGTTCCTTTGGTGTCAGAATTTCCATTAGATAGGATCTGCCAACGACAGTCATCTCTAGTTTCTTGTCGGATAACTTTGCCTGTTGTCCCCAATAATTCTACCAACCCTATTGATGGTCACCTCAGATATAATAGTTAAAGCCAGCAGAGAAATATATCGTGAGCCATTATGGGGAAAAACAGGGTAATGGGAAGTGCCAGAATACCATTTCCCTTATGTATCAGAAACATACATATACATACATGATGCCTAATTAAGCCCGCTAGTTGAGCCTGAAGTTTTTTGTGCATGTTGATGGAAGTGCCGAATGTTACTTATTATTCCATCCGGCAAACTTTAGTGCTTAGTTTAATGACAAAACTGGACAATGTCTATCAACTGCTTAGTGTAAAGAAACCACAGGGTTAAATTTTATTTATTTATTATTGAATAACTTTTTGGTAGTGCATACCTATGGAATAGCAAGAATATTGCATATTGATTCTTCCATCCAGCTAAATATGGTACTTAGCTAAATTTGGTACTTAGTCATTTTTTTAAAAGGGGAAATAAAACCAAATCCTCCCAAATTTTGAGGGTAGTACAGGTTTATCCTAAACTTTCAATTGTTACACAATACCTCCCCGAACTTTCATTTTAGTATATCTATTAGCCTAACGTTATTTCCTTCTGTTAGCATGTGTAACACATATGACTTATAAGGTGTACAAGTATATATTTAATCTTATCTTTTAAGGAAATATCTCTTGTACCCACAAGTGTTATGAAATAAATGAAATATTATATAAATGGGAGAAATTAAATTAAATACTAGAAAAGTATAAGTAGTAGTCATATTATTGAACAAAGTTTGATAAATATAACCACTTTAGTACAACTAAATAAGATATTTAAGAAAAAATACAAACCATATAAAAAGGAAAAGGACTTGATAACAAAAAGATGAAATGATAAAAATTGGTTACTCATTACTTATATTCATAGGCATAATGTCTTCAACTTTTAAAAGGGAATGAGCAACTGAAATCTATTTTTTTTAAAAATAAATTTATTGATCTTCATCTTTTTCATTAATTAACAATTTAGAAATACATAATGAGTACCGATTTGTTATTTTCCCTTTTGTTATTTAGGTCTTTTTACAACATTGTGTTTCTTGTTCTTCAATTTCTTATTAATTATATAAATATTTTCACAAATGAATAATATTCGTTGAAGTATTATTAGTGATATTTAATTTTTAATATTAATATTCTAAATAATTAATTTTTCTCCATTCTTTATTTTAAATTTTAATAACCAAAATCAAGGATAAAAGAAAGATTTTAATATAAAAAATGAGATGAAAGTACACAAATGGAAAAAGAAAAAAATCTCAATAAGAAGATGGTGAAATAACAATAATTGGTTACTCATTATGTACATTTAAAGGCTTAATTAATTTTTTGTTAAAAGTCAATTAACAAGATATTTAAAAAGAGTTATAAAAGGAAATTATTGCTTCAACTCATACAAGGAAATGATTAACTGAAAAGTAAAGTGATTTTTCTATATTATCTCTTGATCAGTCTTTTTTGTATTAATTATTTATTAAAAGCACGTAATCAGTATCCTCCACTTTTTGTTATTTTCCTTCTTGTTATTCTAGCCTTTTTCCTTTTACTAAATTGTGTTAATTTTTCTTTAAATATCTTATTATTCCATTAATATTTTCATCTATGTTAATAATTAACATTTCTTTTGATAATAAAGTTTCTATCAATTTATTTTCCTAGATTTTTCATTTTTTTTTATCGGAATCAAAGACAAAAGAGAGACTTCTATCAAAAAATGAGATAAACATACACATTTACCCCTTAAATGTTTTCACTATAGCACATTGCCAACAAAAAAAAATGTAACAGTAGTTAATGGCTATAATAAAATAAAAGCTCAAGGAATAACATACAACGATTGAAAGTTTAGGGACAAACAGTATTAGTCCCAACATATAACAATTGAAAGTTTGGGGATAAACTTCTATTAATCCCAAAGTTCGGATAAGTTTTATGTAATTCCCTTTTCTAATGGTAATCCATGTTTGAATTGTAACAACCAACACTAATAAAGAAAATGATTAATACCCCAAAAAATCTCAAACTGATATACCTATGATAAATTTATTCCAAACTAATTTTTTGACCACGAAAAACCTCAAATTGATATACCTCTAACAAATTTATCCCAAATGCTCATAAAAAACCTTAGACTTGTACACTTGTGACAAATTTAACCCAAATTAATTTGTCTGATTGCTAAAAATCTCAAACCGGTACGTTGGTGACAAATATACCCTCCATTAAAGTGAATTAATACTATAAAAAATTACAAAATAATATAACTGTGACAAACAGAAAGTAAATCCCATAGTGCACTAATCAACTATTACGTGTTATCCGATTCAATAATTTGATAGTAAAATTTAACGGAAATTAATAAAATGTATATGTGCCAAGCCCAAGGGGAGGTCCACCGCCGTTGCAACAGGCCACGATAGTAGTCCGTTCAAGTACAACAATGCTCAGGCTCAATGCCCAAATGAACAGTATAGACTCCAGGCCGAGGTACCATTTGGGCACACCCAAGATCCAGGGGTCGTTGAGTTCGTCAAGTGGCGTTCGGTCAAATTACAAATGCATTACAAGGACCACGAATACTAGGAAATACAAAGGTCTATACAAGGAAAAATAAGCAAAGTCGGTGCAGCTGCTATCCATAGATAACTTTTGAGTGTCACTGACTTCAAACTTGGGGACTAACCTGAAGGACTGTGGCTATTGTTTTTTTTTTTTTTTTTTTTTGGTAAGATAAGTAATATATTGACTTTTAACCAAAAACTATACAGCATGGGGTTCTCGGCACCAAAAAACTTCGGCACCAAAAAACTTACACTCATAATGACAAACATGTCATAACAAGTGGAAGGGTGTCGAGAAAAAAGGAAAACACAAATAGCCAAACAACGGCAACCAAACAGCCTAATAGCGGCAACAAGCAGCGAAACAGCAGCAGCAATCAAGAAAGGATAGAGGAAAGGGAAACCAGATAGCAAAACAGTGACAACCCTCATAGCATCAAGTGATGGCAACCTCCAAAGAACTGGATGTAGCCCCCAACTTCTCTAAATCCTCCTATCCGCAACAACAACAAGAACCTCTGAAGAGAAAAAAAGCTGGATCTAGCCCCCAACTTCGCTGAGTAACCCAAGACAACAACAACCCTCAAGCAAACTCTAAGGAAGACTTGACACCTAGGAAGAGAAAATAGAGCGATCAAGTCCCCAACTTCTTAGTATCCTCCTCTTCCTTGGAGTGTCCGCAACATGGTTGAAAGTGAGAGCCTTATCATTGACAACTTTGATGAGATGTTGCTTCAAAGCCGGTACAAACAAGGCTTGTCCCTAGAACATGATATTGTTCCTAGTCTTCCAAATTATATGACATAGAGCGCCAAAGGAGAACCGAGCAATAGTTTGATAGAATTCGCTGCACCGGGAGGAATTTCATGGGCCATTGTAAAGTTTCCATTCACAACCTATTTTGCCACGGGAGGTTGCATCTTGAAGCTCAAAAAAAGCCAAGGCTAGTAGAAACATGGCCCCCAAAAAATAAGTGATCTCTAGAGTTCGGTGAAGAGTTGCAAAACGCATAAGACACATTCGCAATTCTACCATAGGAAAGTAGCAGAACCTGGGTAGGTAGCCGATTCCTTGTGATGAGCCATAGATGGAATCGGTATCGGGGGATGAGCATTATATTCCATACAAAAGAGAACCACATAACCAAATTGCCCTTCCGACGAATGGTTTCCCATGCTGAAGAAAAAGAGAAAGTACTTGGGGAGAGTTGTAGCCATATTAGCCTGTCAGGGATCAGAGTAAGAACGGGGAGGGGATGCATCCAAGATTGGAGGACAACTTTGGTTGCTTGGCTTGCTACAGAAAATAAGTCTGCTACTATAGCCTGCCTAGAAAGCCCTGAACGATAAATATAAGTGTTCGTGAAGAACAAGTTAAAAGGTTCACAAGGATACCAAGGGTCGAACCAAAGAGAAACGGACCGACCATCACCCACCCGCCATTTAAAGTATTGTTGGAAGGCCCTCCTAAGATCAAGCAATTTCCTCCAAGCCCAAGAGCAAAATGTAGACTTCGTGACTACCTAGAAACTCTTCCTTTTTAAATAGGTAGTAGAGTGAATCCATTTAGATTGTGGCTATTATTGTGTGCTAGAAAGGGCCATATTGGCTACTACATCACCGAACTCTGTTGTTTAAGCATCCACATCGCCACAAATCACAAAATATCTGTGTGGAAATCATGAGATCGGTGAAAGTCTTTGGCATTAGTGGGAAAAAGCATTTTCCATTACTTTGGATAAAGCCTATGTAACAATGTGATTGCTAGGAACATGGTCGCCCAGATGTGGCTAGTCTGCAATGGCCAGTTCTTCTATGTAAGCTGCATAGTGCGGTGTTACCAATCTTTGTGCACAACACAGTCTTAGACTCTTAAAGATTTTTATGATTCTTCTGTAAGTCGTATAAGCTGGTGGGTTCACTACCTAGGTTCCGCCCCCTTTAAGGGTTCAAGATATGGAGATGATGTGCATGGAATGCGGAAAAGAGCCCCAAAAAAGCTCCCTCAGATGTCAAAATTAGGTGGAATTCCACCTATCTTATGTTGCAGAAGGCCTGCAATCAGATGGATGTGTTGACCTCGTTTTCTTTCCATTATTACAGGTTGATTGGAGGGCTGCCAAACTGTTCAAGCACTTCCTGGAGGTGTTCAACGACGCCACAGAGGTGAGTGACTATCCATCGACCAATTGAGTTTTGTCTTTCCTCTTCTTGATTTCGTAGGAATGAGTAGCCAAAGAATGCGATGCCTTTTTGGGTCATGTCATTATTGTCATTCAGAGAAACTGCTCAAGTACTTCGAGGAAATTCATCCTCTTTTGTATGGCATCTACGTTTTCAGATCAAAGATTCAAGATAGAGGGGCTGGTAATTCGGGACTCGTAATTCTGTCAATGTTCAAGAAATACTGGCCATGGTGTGAAGCTGGCTACTTGCACGATATAACGAGAATTCAGGACTCAATATTCCATCGATGTTCAAGAATACTGGCTATGGTGTGAAGCTGGCGGGACAATCACTAGGTATACGTTGCAAGCAATTCGGTCCCACGGACCGAGACACCATCCTCATTGAACAAAAAAGAACCCCTCCCCCCACCCCAAAAAAAATAATAATAAAATGGTTTGGAATCTTATACAGAAAAGAGAGCGGTTCAAATGAGTTCCTCTTGCTCTTCTCCGTCCATGATGGATAATGATGACTTGAGCTACATTGAGAAAGTTAGCCATGAGAACGTTGATGCGCTAATCGAATCATTGGGCCAACAATCAAGGTTGTCCGACAAGAATCTGGAGATGACCGCCGTAGGCAAATATTAGTTGATGGAAATAGTGAAGCCAGAGAAGAATACTGAGTTGGAGGCAATGGAGGAGGACAACAATATCTCATTCGATTCATGGTGAAAGAGAAAGCGGTCCGTGGCATTTAAATTTGTATCTCTTTTCATAATGTAATATTATATAAAATGTATTTCTCTAAGTAAGAGCCTTATGTAATTTTATTATAACCGATGCAAATTGTGTGGTGTAATTTGATTTATAATGAGATGTTTTTGTCTAAGTCAGAGTCTTACCTATTGCATTTTGCCTCCTATTATTGTTATTGTTGTTGTTGATAGTGCTAATGCTAGTGCTGCTGCTATATCTTTCCTGCAATAATCCCTACTCCCCATAAAACATAATCATGAAGTTTAGTTTTAGGGATTCGACTTCCTTGCTTTGTAAAGAGGCATAGTGAAAGTCTTAAAGATAAGGGTTATAGTATGACAGACAAAAAACAAAAAACAAAAAAACAAAAAAAACATTGGTTAACTAAATGTATTTTTAATTATTTTACAAATTTTAAAAAATTAAATTAAAAACCAGGCCCGAGCATAATATGTCCTAGCTTGGCATGAGGGCTGGCATGGCCTGTCATTGCCATGGGTAGTGCCGGCCCAAACATAGGAATTCCTTTGTGGTACTAGGGGCACATAAAAATGTCGGGCCTCGCCCATAGCCATTGCTAATTATGACTCTTATAAAGAAAGACATTTTCTTTAAATTTTTCGGTGGGTGCAATGAAAAGTAGGGCACTTAATTAGATTCGACCAAACATGCCTTAAAGGATGCTGAGATCCTGCTTGTCTTCAACTCGTGAAGGTTGGTTCATAGGAAGGGAAGATTCAAGGCATAGAATACATGTTTGATTGGATGGGCAGATGCTGAGAATTTGTGACATTGCGGTTCTTTCTTCAACAACAATAGCATCAATAGCATCAGTGGATCTAATTCTCGTTTAACCCAAAAAGGTAGTGAAAGAGAAAGGGAAAATGTCACAAATGGTCCCTGAACTTTCATCTAATCTTAAATTTCATTCATGAGCTTTCGATTTGCTCAATTTGGTTCTTAAACTACCACTTAATGTGCAATCTCGTCCCTAGACTTTTAATTTGTTCAATTTTTTTTTTTGGTAAAGATTAATTTATTTAATTTGGTCCATAAATTATCGATAAATGTTTGATCTAGTCCCTGACTATTTGAAAATTGACCAATTTCATTCTTCCGTTAGTTTTTTTTTTTTTTTTTGTGGACAAAATCCTTCCATTAGTTAAAGTTAACGAAATTAGCTTCCATGGCTTTTAGTCTCTTAAATATAAAATAAAAAAGGACATGCGGAAAATCCACATGGATAAAACAGGTCAAATTGTGGCCATCGTCCAAAAAAAGATACAGAATCACTTCTTCTCTCTGCTTTTGTGATCAGTGCTCTCATCTCTAGCTTACCCCTAATTTTTTTTCCTTTTTTAAGATATATATTGACTCATAATTCTAGTAATCTAACTTAGTTTCACGTCATCAATTAATGCTCCACGTCATCACTTAACGGTTTGAACAAACAAAAGGATTAGATGGAACATTTGTTAATAGTTCAAGGATCAAATTGAGCAAATCTAAAGCTTAGGGACTACATTGAACATTTATTGATAATTCATGGATCAAATTGAATATATTAAAAGTCTAGGGACGAGATCGCACATTAAGTGAAAGTTTAGGGACTGTTTGTGATATTTTCCCAAAGAGAAACACTGTACCTAGTCACCTCATGACGTGGCTTCACAAGGACCACAAAGAGACATTTCTTATGTTTTCTTTTCTTTTTTTCTCATTAACTCAATTGGTTAAAAAAAAGGCCCAAGAGAAGCTTCTTACAATGAACCCACTTTTATTCTCCGTACAAATGTTTGCTTCTCGAAATTTTCGCTCCATTCACTTTATATTTCGGCTAATCTTTTTAATTTTTATGCGTCAAGGACACCATTTCCTCTTATTTTTATGAGCCAACCCACATTTTTATTTCGGCTCTTCATGGGTTGATATTGTTGCACAATTAAGCATTTAGATGTTATACCAATTTTTGTCATTTCACATTTTTTATTATTGAGGTGTTTTCACTTTCTATTTTTGTGACTTTTCCATATCATTATTTACAGGAATTCCTCTTTTACCCTTGATTTTTTTAATAAAAATAAAAATATAAAGAATTCAAAGAAAATTTAATTAACTAAAATATAATTATTAGAAAAATGATTATCATTGATAATTTTTTTAAATAAAAATTATAACTAGGTTAACATATTACTAGAATTAATACAATATTTAAGAAAAAGAACTATGATCTAGTAAAAAGGAAAAATGCCTCAACAACAAAAAGTTCAAATAACAAAGAGTTGGATACTCATTACGTACTTTTAAATCGTTAATTAATGCAAAAAATGACTTAATCTCTACAATTTTTTTTTAAAAATCACTTATTGGTTAATCATTTGCTTTCATGAGTTGGGGTTATCATTTTCTTTTATTACTTTTTTCTGAAAGTGTTTAGTCAATCAATTTTAGTTACATCAATTTAGTCCTTAAATATAACAATGACTAACCAAATATTGTCGTTTCACCTTTTCTTATTAAGGCCTGTAAATTTTCTTCTTAAAATATCTTTTTAATTTCGTTAATGTTGCTATAATCAGATTTTGTTTCATACAATTATTGATATTTATTTTTCCATAATTAATATTTAGTTAATCTATTTTCTGCCATTTTCTATATTTTTCAATTATGTATAGCAGTATGGGTAAATGAGAGATTTCCTTCCAAATATGAGATGAACTATATACATGTATCCCTTGTAGATTGTGTGCATTGACATACTAATACATATAAAATAACGTAGGTTAATGACTGTAATAAAATAAAAGTTCTGGGGCATTGTTTAACAATTGAAAGTTTATGGGTAAATGTATCCTACCCTCAAAATTCAACAAGAGTTTGTGTAATTTCTCCTAAAAGAAAAGACATAATTGAAAACCAAATTTGGCTGGATGGAATAATTATTATGTAATATTCTTGTCCTTCAAGAAGGTATGCACTACAAAAACATCAGGCTCTACCCCATAGGAATATTCAATGAGAACAATTAGACATTGTGGCTCGTATCTATACACACAAGGAGTTGATAGACATTATCCAGCTATTGTCATTGAACTAAACAAGAAAGTTTGCTAGATGGAATAATAAGATATATCCTGGCACTTTCCATCGATGTGCACTAAAAATACATCAGGCTCTACCATAAAGTTTATTAAATAAAAGAACATTAAAGCTAGTGACTCATCTAGGGGGCATAATGAGGAATATATATGCATGTTTAAACGTGTGTACATATGTCATGTATATATCTAGTATGCCAGGGAATTGATGGACATTATCCAGCTATTATACCCATTTATATTAGAGATTGATGGATGGATGATTCCCAAACGTTCAATGATTGGCCAGAGAATGTTTTGTGGAGCTCTTTAGGCCTTTGGATTTTACACATGGGTAGTATGCCGCCAAATAGGACAAGTATAAATAGCATGTCATACTTCATTGTCATGTCTCTGGGTGCATTTGATTCAACATTTTGAAAACCTATCAAGAAAATGCAAAGCAATTTAGCCGAAAGGACTGTGGGTAAATGCAAAGGCAGTTTGGTAAATTATGCGTTGAGAAGTAGTTTTGAGAGAAATGTTATTTGGTAGAAAACACATTTGAAAAATCCTTTGGGTTAATAATATTAATTTTATTAATTTTTATTTGTTTAAAATTAAAAAAAATGAATGCAACTATTTAAATATAAATTTTGAAAATAATGCCAAAAAAATCAAATGCATTATATAATTAAAAAAAAAAAAAAAAGACCAAAACCTTCATCATAATTTTTTAATTTTTATTTGTTTAAAATTGGAAAAAAATACTGATTGCAACTTTTTAGATATAAATTTTAACAATAGTGCTAAAAATCATATATATAAAGACCAAACTCTTCGTTGGAATTTTTAAATTTTTATTTGTTTAAAATTGAAAAAATATATATGCAACTTTTTAAATATAAATTTTGACAATAATGCTAAAAAATCAAATATATATAATTCCTTTTAAAAAGAAATTATATATATTTGATTTTTTAGCTTTATTTTAGCATTTAAAAATATAATAATGAGGGCAAAATTGAAAATTTGAAGAATGAATGAGGCTAGTTTTGGAAGAAAAAAATGAGTTTCAACATTTAGCCAAATGCTAAAAGCCCAATACTAGTCCCTACTAGTATTGGGCTTTCAACCTTCTTAATGTTGGCTTTCATTTGAAAGTTACTTCAAAATGGTTGTCAAACGGTCCAATCTTTCTTCAAAGGGCTTTGGGAGCTTAAAGCCCATTGAGAATGCTGAATCAAACGCATCCTAAATCATTTTATCTCTAAAAGTGAAAAGAAAAGGGGAAAAAAAAGCACAACAAGTGATGCGCCTTCCCGTTGTCTTATTGAAACCCACTAATCGATGAGTGACCACCATAATTGATGAAGCCACATCCACATTGTTAATTATCTTATGAAATGTGAAAGGAGCCATCAAATTAATCGATCCACAAGAATTAGGAATAAGTTGTTTTAGCACTGTCATTTCCACATATAACATAAACTTAGGAAGACTAAGACTTTCCAAGACGCAAATTGGCTTTGTTACTTCACTTCTCACATTTTTATTTTTCGTTTGAATGAAATATTATTTAATAATCAGCATTAATTGTTTTTCTCTTGCTCAAAATCAACAATAATGTTCGTCTAACTTTTTCATGTTTAATCATATTTTAATTATTCATTCATTTATCTCTATGGTACTTGTCTATTAGATTTATGTCTAGATTTCCATGTATCTTATCAAATATAAGCTTGATAAAAGTAAAAAGAAAAGATTAAAAAAAAAGCAAAAAACTGAAAAAAGAAAATAAAAATGAAAGAATGGGGCAAGAGAGAGCACCGCCATTGCCACGGGCCACTGCAATTCCCACGGCCACCGCCATGCCGTGATAGTAGTAAGGTCATTCTAAGTTGTTAAGGTATCTTACATTATTTGTTTATTCGGTTTATATGCTGTTTATGTACCCATGGTCTTCCTCCATTTATTAATTTAAGTTTTTGAATTGGATTTTCTAATATATTATAGAAGCCACATTCTATCCACTATATTGTTAACTTGCACATGAGAGGGTGTATTAAAGTATCACGAGGGATTATTGAAGTATCCTATACCGGTCTCTCCACCTATTAGCTCAATGTTTGGGTTGGACTTTTTAATATTAACAACACAATGTGATTGAGTATAAATGAATTATCATCGGATTTTTCTTTTGTCATAAGAATACTCTAAAGCCTAGAACTTGGCTTTTCTGTCTGAGTATAGTTGGTGATTTTCTTGCCTTTTTATAAAAATTTTATAGGAGGGTGGTTATTTGTTTTGCATGGTGGTGTGCTGCTGGACGGCAATTGTTTCACACTAAATCCTTTGACGAAAATACTGAGAATCAAGTTTAGTCTTTTGAGGATTTCCATGGATGCTGATATTCTTTTGGTCGACTCACCGTACAGTTTCAATTAAATTGTTGTTAGGTGATGATGATGACTCATCTTATTACGCTAGAATAAGGAAGGAGAGGGGATTATAAAGATTGCAAGCCTGTCATTAACTAAATCTAAAGAGAGCAATTGTTATAAATCATTGTTCTCCATATTTGATTGTGTGTTTCTGCACATAGTTAGGCCCTAAGTTTGGAGCTCATGTGAAAAGTAGCCACATCGATGTCAAGTATATTATTGATCATATATTTTCTCTTGGGATGGAATTGGATATTTCAAATAGCACACACTATATTTGAATGCGAAACATATTCACTCATTTGAGCAGGCTTGAGAGTGAAAAAAGAATTGCCCATCGAGCTCGGCTCAACCTAACCTAAATATAAGGGAAAACAGCTATTCGAGCTTGAGGGCAATGACTGTTCTCTTAGACCTTGGAGCTACCAAGACTTGCCTAACATGGTTTTATTGTTTGGCGAATGCCAAGCCTAAATGAGTTTGGGCAAGCACATTTCTTCTTGGGCTCTGGTTCGCCCCGACGCTGTCATTTATACTAAGAAAGTATAATAGTTTATAAAATCATAGGCCGGGGCAGGTAAGAATTTTGATGGCCGATATCCAACTTGGTCTATCTAGACTCCCCATTCAATAGTTCTACAAATTGTGAGTGTTGTCCTAGCTAAAAAACTTTTTTTTCACCTTATTACCCGAATTGTATATCAAGTCCAACTGCAATCCAATCCTTTTGGGATTAAGGCCCAAGAGTTTGGGCTGTTACCTTTTGAGGCCCACCATGCCAACAGTGGTCCATTCAATGCCTTTAAAGCATGGTGTTAGGGCTTAATCCTACTATAGTTGTCAAAATCAGTTTGAATTTGCATTTAACACTGAGAGCACCTAAAACATTTCGAAAATCTATGCGTAAAATCTTCCTATTCTTTTAAAATTTGAATTTTTATTTCATACTACAAAATTTGAAGAAGGGGCATGTTTCGGGGAACTAACTAAGAACTCACTTTTTTCTTTTTTTTTGCCTGCTTCTCTTCGGTATTAAATTAGGAACTCTACTAAGGGAAATACATAAGCTCCGAGGTACCAATATCGCTTCACATGCAAAATGTCAATATTATTGACTTGTTCTTATTTGTAGCCTGCTTCAATTATTAAGATTTTTATTTTGTCAAAAAAATTAAGATCAGTTGATTACAACGAATTGCTTTTATGTTGAAGTTTTGGCAAAGCCATTTTGCATTTTCCTTTTTTTTCCCTGACAAGGGGAAAATTGCTCAAAAGTTATTTTAAACTTGGCAAATGTTATCCCTGACTTATGATTCTGCTTATATAATTGATTTACATCTATATATTAGTATATCAAGCAGTGTTGTTGGGAAAATCAACCAATCTAAATCATTGGCCCCAAATATGTAAGTATTCTTGAAACATTCATTATTTAACTTAGTCATATAAAGTATCAATATATATTGTAAGGAAAAAAACAAGAAGATTCATAACTCTGTATAAAGGCAACTAACTTGGGCTAACTAGAAGATAACTACTTTGACTAGAAGAAAGATTACAAGCTTGTCATTAACTAATTAGTGTGATTAATTATTGTTGTTAACAATTGATTGAAGGTTTTCGACTATTTAGGCCCTAAATGTTGAGGTTGCACGATATGTACCCACATTGATGTCGTCTAGCATGTATTTTCTTTCGAGATGAAACCGGATATTTCAAATAGTTGGCAAATGCAAAATATACTCATTCATCTGAATAGGCTTGAGGGAAAAAAAGAAAAGAAAAGAAAAGAAAAGGAAGTGCACATCGAGCCCAGCTCAACCCAGTCCAATGGTAGGAAATATATGGGCGAGCTTTGACCAATGACCATTCTTTTGGAGCTTGGAGCTACCAAGGCTTGCCCAGTATGGTTTTATTATTTAACAGAAGCAAGATCTGAACGAGCTGAGCAAGCAATTTTCTTTTTGAGCTCAAACTTGCTGCAGCGCTATTCACATGAATAAAGTATAATGTATTCCAAAATCATAGTTTAGGGTAAATATGAATTTTAATGCTTATATCTAACTTGGTCTATCTGGTCTCGCCTATTGCATGGTTCTATAATTAATTAAAGCGTAGTCCCAAACAAATGACTTTCTTGAACTTATTACCTGAATTGTATGCCAAAGTCTAATTGCAATTCCATCCATTGGGATTAAGGCCCAAGAGTTGGGCTATCTACGTTTTAATGCCTCTGACAGTATGATGTTAGGATTTGGCACCGTTGCGTGGAATCCACATTAAACTTTGATTTTGTTATGCCATATAAACAATTACGAGAGTAATCAGACGAACAAATTATATATATACTCACGCCAATGCAACCAAAAACAATAAGAAAAACTAGGGTGCTGCCTCTTCCAAATCTTAAAAAGGAGTGACCCTTTTGATGATTTTGTTTTTCCCAATTGACCCTTACGATTATGTTAATGCAGAACTATGGGGAAGCGTTGACCACTTGTGATGGTGGCGTAATTGGACAAACTGATATTCCACAAATGCGAGGTCATGAGGATAATCCACGTGCAATGGTAGTGCCCGTATCTTTCCTTAATCGCGACAGGAGCTCTGGCAGCTTGGTGGGGTTAGAGTGATGAGACTCGCCTACCTGAGATAACTGGGTTGCGAGTGTTTTGAATGACGATCTTCTCGCAATTTTAGATCAAAATACTTCGTGGCAGACGCGAGGCTTTCATGATGACTCAACAGAGCAACAGAGCATAATCTCCCTGGTCGCTCCTCTCCGCCTTCCCTTTACAACAAAGAAAAAAAAATGTCCTCTGAGATGGTGTGAGAATTTAAATAGAAGAAAGATGAACTGTGAACTTTAACAGGAACTTGCATTGAAATTTAGTTGTCATATTTGTCAACTCGAAAAACGGTTTTACACCCTACTTTTGCATGTCTACAATACCTGTTATTGAAGGGAAGAAGACTTTGAATATAGACCAGGATAATCAACATCAAGATACAGATAAATCTTATTTAGAGCATGTCGCCAAAAATAAAATAAAAAAAGAGCATATTGGTGCACCTACCAAAATTAATAGCTTTTTCATTTTTTGCTTTTGTCAAGTTGCAAAAGATGAAAACAACTACATCAGTTGCCTACCTCAACAGTGTTTGCGTTTGATCCTCCCAAGAGATTTTGCCAAATACATATGACAGTGGGATATACTGCAAAACAAGCACAGTCGAGAGAATTCAAGTCAATGAGCTAGGGCATAAAAAACAGATATTTGGTAGAGAAGATACAGCAAACGATTAAATTGCAGAACAATATTAGTTTAAGAGCAACAACTTTTCATAATTCTCACACAAATCATAATGCATTCCCATATACAAATTCTTTATGTGTCATACAAGTGCAAATATAAGCAATTTTTGGCCATCACACAAAATTCCAGATATATAATCTATATAGACAGCCACATTTGATGCATCATAATTCCAGCACTACAAGCAAGTCCACATAGGTACTTTTTGTTCAAGGAATAGTCACTGGCTGTACCAGGTTAGCATTATAACCATTTCATTGTGTACTTCCTTGGTAAACAAAACAGAAGCAACCCGAATATCAATGTTGGACCTTCAGTAGTTGGTTTATGGACATTTATGTGAAGCATGTCCTTGGAAAAATATGAACATTTTAGCATTGAGTTGAGGAAGCAGAATGGAACTAGTGTAAAAGAAAAGAAGTCTGAATCATTACCTAAAGAACAAAACTCAAGACAGTGGAGAGAAATCTTCCTGTTGGATCCAAACTTAGATCAATCACAATCAGTGGGATTTCTTGGATGAGGTGCCAGTAGTCGCTGAAAAGAGAGGATCCATCCTTCAGAATCTCACATTGAATTATGCGGAATACTTTGAGGGAGGGAGGGAAGCCATCCTCCGGCAAGTACCCAAAATTCAAGCTACTTACAAAATATAACTATTTGAGAGATGGGGGCTGGCCGTGAAGGCCACTTGATAGTCTTTCTACTCCTCAAATTTTCTCATCCAAAGAGAGGTTAGAGAGGAAGGAAAAAGAAGACTCCATACATCATACATCCTCTGCTGTTGATAGTCTTTCCATATTCCCCATATTTCTCGTCCAAAAATATGGAACAGGACAATCGATTAGTCCTGAATAACAATTACCTTTCATGAGCAACGAACAACTATAAGAGTAATCGAACAAAAATGAACAACCAAGACAAGAAAGGGATACTTTGCTTTATATTGTCAGGAATTAGTGACACTTTTGATGGTTTTTCCTTTTGCTAAAAACTCTTATGATTATGATAACCGACAAGAATGGGAGACCACTGATCACCGGTGGTGGTGACTTATTGGTATAGGCTGATATTCTACAAATGTGAGGTCAGGAGATCGAATGACTTGGTAGGGCCTTACAATGCTTAAGAATGATTGCCTACAACTGTTGTCATATCTGGAACGCTCAAAATGCAGTAAACTTTAACCATAAATCACCTGATCCTGAAACTGTCACTTACACATATTAGAGAAGCTCATTTAGACTGGGTAGCCTGTAATGCAAGAGAGATAAGTCATGATTGGGTAGGCAAAGGTAGGGCGTGTAGAGTAAACCTGAGCTAGGTTTTGTGAAAATTCACCGTGATGGGTCTTATAGAAGGGAACTAAACATGGCTGTTGTTAGGATAGTGGCCAGAGATGAAACGGGGGAGAAAATTACCTGCAGGGGTGTCGCAGTGAAAACTAGACCTGCAAAGAAAACTGAATTACTTGCTGTTCGAAAGTGCAATGAAGCAGCTAAAGAAAAAGCTGAACCAAGGCTGTAGGGGAGCTGAATGCAGCTGAGGTATACAAGGATATCATCAATTTTCCCAAGCAGTGCAATTAAAGATTAAAGGACGCTCCTGCCGGGATTCAAGAAGCTAAAGATCATTTTGCAGCTCTGAATTTTAGTTGTATTTCACGAAAAGCAAATGCTAGTGCCCATTAGGTAGCTGTGCCAAGATTGGGATCTACATCCACATCCCCCATCCTTCTTATCACATTTGCTTATATCAACAGTGAGTTACTGGAGTAAAAAGAAAAAACCCCATCGAGGACACGCATGACACACCTAAATGTCAGTCTCTGACTTCCAGTGGTTGGTTTCTGGAAATTCTATGAGAAACATCTCCTCGGGAAAAAATCAATCCGTATTAAGCATCGAACTGAAGAACATCACAAAAATTAATGCCTTCCAACCCAAAAACTGACCCCAACCCCAGAAAGCTGACTTTACGTGGAACAATGAATTGTGGCAGATAGCAAATGGAAGCAAAAGAATGAAAGAAGTTATAAGAATTACCTGGAGAAGGCAAAGTAGTCAACGGAGATAAATCTTTTGTCATGGCTCGGGTATGATCAATTTCAATTCATTGGATCCGAACACCACCAATGTAGATGAGAGGGATCTCTTGGATGAGGGGCCGATAGTCGCTAGTGAGTTTTGAGCATTGATTTTTAAGAATCTCGCATAGAAATATATCCAGAATTTGGACAGATCATAGTCTTCCTTGTTACTCCTTTCCGCCTTTCCCTGACAACAAAGAAAAAGAAAATGTTCTCTGAAATAGTGTGGGAATTTGAATAGAAGAAAGAGGAACCATGAACTTTAACAAAGAACTCAGATATAAATGGCTTATGCTGCAGGCCTCATTCAAATTTAGTTGTCATATTCGCCAACTTGAAAACACCTGTTTTAAATCTTCTTCTTTTTTGCGTCTTTACTGTAGCTGCTGCTTTTGGAAGTAAGAAAGCTTCTTTGATTGACTATTAATATAGACCTCGATTATTGACATAATAATACAAATTAATCTTTTAGAGCATGTCGCCCAAAAAAAAAAAAAAAAAAAAAAAGCAATTTAAAGCACATCAGTACTCCTACCAATAAAAAATAGCCTTTTGTTTTTCTTTCATCAAGTTGCAACGGATGAACATAAGCACATCAGTTGCTTACCTTGGCACTGGTTGCATTTGATCCTCCTGAGAAATTTTGCCAAATAAAGATAACAGTGGGATATTCTGCAAAACAATCACAGTTGAGACAATTCAGGTCACTGAGCTAGGATAAAGAAAATTAAAAAAAGATATTTGGAAGAGAAAACATAACAAACACCAAAGTTGTAGAAAAATGACAATATAAGAGCAACAATTCTTCATGATTCTCACGCAAAGCGTAGTGTATTTCCATAAGTGGAAATATAAGCAATTTTTGGTCATCAATCAGTTCAAGATATAGCATCTATACAGACAGGCACATTTACGCATCATAATTCCAGCACTGTAAACAAGTCATGTAAGTATTATTTGTTTTGAGGAATAGTCACTTGTATCAAGCAATGGTTGGTTGGCTTGCTGTACCACATTAGAATTATAACCATGTCATTGCTTGCCTCCTTGTCAAACAAAACAGAGCAACCCAAATGTCAACATTGGACCTTCAGCAGCGGTTTGTGAAAATTTAGGTGAAGCTTGTCCACATGAACCTTTTAGCATCGAATTGAGGATTCAGAATAGAAATGGATCCTGGAGCAGCAACGGTAGCTAAAAAACAAGTGTGCAAGAAAGAAAGAAGTCCAAATCATTACCTGAAGAGCAAAATTAGAAATTGGATAGATATCTTCTTATTGGATTTGAACTCGATCAACTATAGTGAGTGGGATTTCTTGGATGAGGTGCCCATAGTCGCCACTGAGTTTTGAGCATCAATCTTTCAGAATTTGAAATTGAATTATGTCGGATACTTGGAGGAGGGAAAGAAGCCATCCTCTGACATGTTCTGATAACCTATAAAATGAAGCTGTTCGAGAGTGGAGAGATGGCTAAGAAGACCACTTGATAATCTTTCTACGTTCCTCATAGTTCTCATCCAAAGAGATGTAGAGATGAGGGAAACAGAATACTCCATGCTTCTTACATCCTCCACTATTGATACTCTTTCCACATTCCTTGTATTTCTCACCCAAAAATCTGAAAGAGGACCATCAATTAGTTCTGAATAAAAATTACCTTTCATGCTTAGAGTGATCAGAACAAGATTATAGGCATACCCAATTGACAGCAACGAAAAATGAACAGGGATACCCTTTTGATGATTTTCTTTTTGGTTTTTTCACTGAAAAATTTTTGCAATTATCTCAACTCACAAGTATGGAGTTTTGGACACCTGGAGTGCCATAACTTAGCACAGATGGACACTTAAATGCCATAATTTCGGAAAGATATACTTAAGTGCCAGTTTTGGAGTAAAGTGAAACACTTAAGTACTACTACTCTGGCCAAAATCCGGCCAAATGGTTGACGTGACCATTTTCTAGCGAGTTAGGTGCAAAACGGCATCGTTTTGCACGCTGACGTGGTGAGAAAATGCAAAAACGATGTTGTTTTGTGTCGATATGTAAATAATTAATATAAAAATTAATTAAATTAAATTTAAACTTAATTTTATTTAAAATATTCTAAAAATTTTTAAAAAACTTAAAATTTAAAAAATTAAAAAATTAAAAACATAAAATTAAAAAAATTAAAAAATTAAAAACTTAAAATTTAAAATATTTAAAAATTAAAATTTAAAATATTTAAAAATTAAAATTTAAAAAATTAAAATTTAAAAAATTAAAATTTAAAAAACTTAAAATTTAAAAAAATTCCATATTTAAATTTTAATTTTTTTAAATTTTAAGTTTTTTAAATTTTAAGTTTTTTAAATTTTAAGTTGTTTTATTTTAAGTTTTTTTATTTTGATTTTTTTAATTTTAAGTTTTTTTTTTTTTTAAATTTTAATTTTTTTAATTTTAAGTTTTTTAAGTTTTAATTTTTTTAATTTTAAGTTTTGTAAATTTTAAGTTTTTAAATTTGAAGTTCTTTAAATTTTAAGTTGTTTAAATTTTAAGTTTTTTAAATTTTAAGTTTTTTTAATTTTAAGTTTTTTTAATTTTAAGTTTTTTAAGTTTTAATTTTTTTTTAATTTTAAGTTTTCTAAATTTTAAGTTTTTTAAATTTTAAGTTCTTTAAATTTTAAGTTGTTTAAATTTTAAGTTTTTTTAAATTTTAAGTTTTTTTTTTTTTAATTTTAAGTTTTTTTAATTTTAATTTTTTTAATTTTAGAATATTTTAAATAAAATTAAAATTTAATTTAATTTAGTTAATTTTTATATGAATTATTTACACATCAGACACAAAACGAGATCGTTTTTGCAATTTCTCGCCACGTCAGCGTGCAAAATGATGCCGTTTTGCACCCAACTCGCCGGAAAATTGTGACGTCAGCTGTTTGGACGGATTTTGGCCAGAGTAGCACTTAAGTGTTACACTTTACTCCGAAACTAGCCCTTAAGTGTACATTTTCGAAATTATGGCACTTAAGTGTCCCTCTGTGCCAAGTTATGACACTTGGGCTGTTCTTCTGCCCACAAGTATGGGAGACCACCAATCACCGGTGATGGTGACTTATTTGTACGCTCTAATAACTCCTATGAGTGATTGCCTACACCTGTTGGTAAATCTGGAAAGCTCGAAATGCAATTACTTTTACCCATAAATCACCAAATGCTGAAACCGTCACTTATACAAGATAGAAAAGCTGTTTTGGAGTGCGTTTCCAGTGAAAATGTAAGCTAAGTCATGATTGGGTAGATGCAAGGCACGGTCCATGGAGTAAACCTGAGCTGGGTTTTGCGAAGATTAACTAAGATGGGTCATACATAACATGTTGTCGTTGGGATTGAGGCCGGAAATGAAACAGGGGAGATGGTTGCCTGCAGAGGAGGCTGAAGTACAAGCTGGTTGAAAGAGCATTGCAGTGGCTAAAGAAAAAAAAGGCCAAGGCAGTAGAAGAGATGGATGCAGCAGTGGCATACAAGAAAATCATCAACTTCCGCAAGCAGTGCAATTAGAGACTAAAGGAAGCTCTTGCTGGGATTCAGGCAACTAAATATCATTCTTTCTGCCTTGAATTTTAGTTGTATTTCACGATACAACCGATTTTGGAGATTCTATTCGACACTTCTCCATGGGAAAAAATTAATTCGCATAAAGCATCAAATTGAAGAACAAAAGCGAAATTGATGCATTCAAGACCCAAAAACTTACCCTAACCGTAAGAAAACTGACTGCACATCGAAGGATGAATCGTGGCATTTGGCAAATGAAAGCGAAAGCAGATCGATTTCACTTCATTGGATCTGAACCCAATCAATGCGTATGTTAAAGATTTCTTGGACTTCCAAAAGTTACGTGAAACATCTACATGGGAAAGTATCAATTTGTATTAAGCATCGAATTGAGGAAGCTGAATGAAAATTGATGCCTTTGAAACCAAAAACTTACCCAAACCCTAGAAAACTTGATTGTAGATGGGCAAATCAATTCCTTTGATCCGAACGTCAATCAATCTGGATGCTCGAGATCTCTTGGATGAGGGGCCAATAGTTGCCAGTGAGTTTTGCGCATCGCACTTTCAGAATCTCGCACCCAAATATCTACAATCGTTGGAGGGAGGGAGGGAGGCCATCCTCTGGCAAATCCCTCAACTTTGGGCAATCATGAATCCTTAAATCTTGGAGAGAGGAGAGATGGTTCTGAAGACCGCCTGATAATCTTTCCACGTTCCTCATATCTGCTATATAAAGACATGTTAGAGAGGGAGGATAAAGAAGACTCCACACATTCTCCTCATCCTCGTCCCCCGAAGGAAACTGCACCTTCTCTCCCTCCCCTCCCATGCTTATTCCGTCAATATTTAGAAACGTGAGGGATTTGAGCTGGAATAAGCCCCATTCTATCACTGGCCGCTCCAGATTCTCACACCCATAATTTACGAGGGTCTCTAAATTGGGAGGCAAACCTCCTTTGGGCAAGCATTTGATATTTTTGCAAAGTGTAATATGGAGGTACCCAAGGGATGTAAGATGACGCCAACTGGCAGAGACTTTATCTTCGGACAATCATTAAGTGCAAGAGACGACAAGGTGATGGGAAGAGGAGGGAAATTCTCTATCTCCAATGCTGGACACTCACTTATTTCCAAAATAGTGAGATTACTAAATCTGGCAATAGATTTTATCTTCAAACATCTCTCAAGCATGAGAACTGATAGGGTGAGGGGAAGGGCAGGAAAGTCCTCTATCTCCAGTGCTGGACAATCACTTATATGCAAGTGAGTGAGATGGGAGAGTGTGTGAAGGCATTGCGGTAGGCTTCTTAGTTTCTTACAACTGTCAATTCTCATACATTCGAGTGATTCTACGGTGATCTCTTCCAACGACTCCACTCCCTTGCACTCTTGAATAGAAAATTCCTTCAGAGTAGCAAGTCTACCTTTGGCTAAGGGGAAAGATGTTAGAGAATCACATTTACTTGTACATGAAGATTGAAGTTGAGACATCGGGTTGTTGTTGTTGGGGTCATATGAAGAAATTGTTGGTCTTATGAGTTTCGGACACTGATGAATAGACAAATCACTAAGTGTGTATATCTTACTTGGAAGCTTTTCTAAACTCGTGTAATTACTCAATTTCATCATTTCAAGGTTGCATGGCAGCTTTGTTTCTCCATCTCCTGCCACAACTGATGTGAACTGAGGACAGCTTATGATGTTTAATTCTTGGAGGCAAGTGAGATTTAGCATTTCATTTCCATCTTGCCACAAGTATTTTAACTGGTCACACTCTCCTATATGAAGCTCTTTTAGCTTGATCAAGTAGCTCATAAACCCATGATCAAAGTAAACAAGCTCTGCAAGATTCTTGATTGTAAGAATGGTCAAAGAAGTTAGATTGACCAAGCTCTTCAAGATTTCCTTGTTACAATCCTCAAGGAACAACTCATGGAGAGATGGAAGACAAACATCATTGGTTGAGTTTTTCAAATGCGGACATGAATGAATTTCAAGCTTTATAAGATTATCAAGTTGACAAGGTAATGTCCCAACCAATAGAGGACAGCCCTGAACAACAAGATGCAGAAGACAGGAGAATGAAACTTCTTCTTTTGGGCCCTCGACATAAGGAGACCAATCCTTCCATACCAACATCTTTTTGAACTTCAAAGTGGTTAATGATGAAAAAGGCCTTCTACCTCCGTAAAATTCAGAGCCTATCGTTTTTATTGCATGTAGACGTTTAAGAAATAATTCCTTAAGTGAAGGTAGTTGTCCAAGTATGGGTAGTGATATAACATTAGGACAATTCCACAAGCACAAAGATACTATTTTAGAATAGGACGTACAATCTAACCATGATGGGAATCTTACACCACCATAGTTCAAAATAGTGAGATTTTCAAGATTAGTATGAGGTTGCAAAAAGTCAAGCACTTGTGCTTCATGCTCATGATTATGGAGATTTCCCACATGTTTATCCCAATGCAAGGATAAGTTGGCAAGGTCTAGCTTTTGAAGCAAATTAGCATCAGCTGCATCTCTAACTTTTTTCCACCTTTTGCAATTCTAATATGAATAATTCTCCTTCAAGATGTGGCAAGTTCTTTAACTCTTTCAACTGCGACCCTTTCTCTTGTCCTACCACAAATTTGGACAAGATAATAAGATTCTTTAAATTACCAATACCCAACGGCATCTCTTTTAGACTCACTATATCTCTAATATCAAGAAACTGTAAGCTGACTAACTTTGTGATACCTTGAGGCAACTTTGAAAGATTTTTACAACCTCTTAAGATCAGAGCTTGTAATTTGCACAGGCCGACAATTGACTCAGGTAGCCTCTCAATACAAGTGTACGAGAAATTGAGATATCGAAGATGTTTTAAATGACCAACACAATCCGGTACCTCTACGATGGCAAAATGACATAACGAGAATACTCTCAAGTACTTCAAGTTTTTTAGTAAGTCATGCAGAGCCATGTTGGAAATAGAGAAAGAGCCCCAACTAGATCCATCACGCACTAGAATTAAACTTCTTAGTGCCTTCATTCCTTGATATAGTTTTAGGCATTTTGATTTTGATGTAACATGCTGCGATGGGATGAATGATGCATAACGAGTTTTTTCAAGAGATGGTACATCACGTTCATTTCTGGCCACCTGAGACCCCCCCGAGCTAAAGCAAGTCCCTCTTGCAATTGACTTTGCTAGATCATTCAAAAGATCATGCATTGAAAACTTAGAGGTGTCAATACTTGATTGTTGAAGAAATGACCTAGATACTAACTCATCAAAGTGCTTCCGTCCCAATTTCAAGATATATTTATTTGCTCCTTGTCCATCTAAAAATCCCTCTGCTATCCATAAGAGTACCAAATCATCCCTCTCAATTTCGTAATCCTTAGGAAATACCGCACAATAAGCAAAATACTTCTTCAAATAAGAAGGAAGATGGACATAGCTCAATTTTAAAACAGGGAGAACCTCATCATTCTTTGCCATCGGAAGATCCCATATTTTGTTATTTAGGATATCTTGCCATTCCTTAAGAGTTCTTTTAGTACGTAGGACACTGCCGAATATCTTCACTGCCAAAGGTAAACCTATCTTTCAGCTATTTCCTTGCCTATCATTTCAAAATCCAGGTGGCTCTCAAAATTTGTTTCTCCAAGAGCATGAAAGGCCAATAAGTTTATACAATTATCAAAGGACAATTCCCTCAAATGATACGGCGAAGCTCCTCTTATGGAAGCAACATTAAGGTTGCGAGTCGTGATGATGATCTTGCTTCCTCTAGCCCCCGCTTCAAATGGCTTTAAGAGAGCATTCCATTTTTCATACTTCTCATTCCATACGTCGTCTAAAACCACAAGAAGCTTCTTCCTGGATAGACTATCCTTCAACTTAACTTGAAGCTCGTTAAGATCTTTGCCCTCATTGGACGACCCAGTGATCGAACACAAAATAGTCTTTTTTATGTCAAGGACATCAAAACCATCTGACACACAAACCCATGCTTTCTTCTCGAAACAACTATTCACTTTGGCATCATTATATAGCCGTTGAGCCAAGGCCGTCTTTCCAACACCGCCCATCCCCACTATGGGGACTATGTCTAGTGTGGCATCAAAATTTTTGACCTCACTGATCAATAGTTCGAGTATCTCAGTCTCTTCCTCCTCCCTGCCGAAAAATCGAGGCTCCTGCAGAGAACTAGTGGGATCCCTTCTGTTGCTGTAGTTGGGTTTGTCCACAACATTCTCTCTCAGGCTTAGACCAGCCCTCCTGTTGACAAGCGCTTCCAACCTACCATTGATCTCTTGGACCTTGGTGTTAGACACGAGTGAGCTTGGTTGTGTAAAAGAAAGGAACTTCCTTTTCCATTGACCTCTACTTGTGCTGGATTCTGCCTCCAACTTAGCTTGAGTGGCTTTGATCTTGAACTCCTCAAGCAAGTCTTCTATGTCAAAGGCCAAGTCCCTAACATTGTACAATCATAGCTTCACTTGATTGTTATCGCTAAGTTGCTTTTCCTTTGCATCATCCAGCACTGCATTGTTATGGACTAGCATCCTCTTCCACTCATCAAGGATGGTGGTGCCAGTTACATGTTGTTGCACAAAGTCCGATGCCAAAGAACTCAACTTGTCGAACAAGACTTGAAAGAAGGAACCCAAAACGATTTCTCCAATGGCCATGGTTGAATTAGTCACTATAGAAAACAACAAATGTTATGGTGAAGCAAAGTGATAATGAGCTAATGGAGAGTGAAAACTAGTGATAATGAGCTAATAGAGGGAGAAAACTATGAAGTTCGGGAAGATCAAGATTTTCACCTACCAAAGACTTTAAACAAAAACCAAAACTTTCAAGGTTGTGCATAAGAAGTTAGACAAATCTAAAGAAAATACTTTTTGTCCACAAGTGCTTGTTTCATGATATTTAAAGAATATTCCCACATACTTTACTAGATATCATGTGCTTTTTTGTTTGGAAAGTGAAGCGAAAGTGAAAAAGCGCTAAAGGGAAAGAAACTTAAGAAATTTCGGGAAGACCAAGAATTTGTAGCACGCAAATTGGAGTTTGTTGTTTCACTTTTCACACATCTCTACTTCCATATGTGAACAGTTTTTTTTCCTATTAATTGTTGAATTTCCATGCGTTACATTAGATCTAATTTTTATTTTGTTTGAATGAAATATTATTTGCCAATAATCATCGATTGCTACTTACTTAAAATTAACAGTACTATAATTTTTGTCCAACTCTTTTCATGTTGAATCATATGTGATTTTACATTCATTTTGTCTCTATTTTCCTTCTATGTTAAAATTATGTATAGATTTTCATGTATCTTTTGAATTTTATTAAAATAATAAAAAAGGAAAAATGAAAAGCTAAAAAGATTTTAAAAAAAAAATGCAGGAATGGGGAGCAAGAGCGAGTGCCACCGATCTTACAACTACTACCACACCATTGCTGTTAGCACGACTGCTAGGACTACTCATTCTTATTGGAGAAAATTTCCGTATTTGTTTTGAAGTTGACAAAACGTTTCCATCAGTCTAGTCTAAAGACTTGCAAACTCTTTCGTCAAAGTCTAAAGACCGCCGAACCACCAAACTCAAGATTCAAAGTCTACCCTCATTAACAGTTTCTAGACCGTCGAAGAAGACCTATCCAGAATTGAGTATTTCATTAAGGATTTGATTATATCGACTAAAGAAAATCTCTCGGCTGGTTATAGCACTTCGAAATCTTTTATTCGTTTTGATTCAAGTAATTTAGATCCGTTAATTGGCAAAGCATACTTGGAAGGTTCTACTTATGAAAACTTAGATCCTGATTGTATAGGCGAGCAGGATTTGTGGGTTATCGTCATATTCCTTAAATAACTCAGAATCTCTTTAATTGATTCTGTCCAACGGGTAGATTGGAAGAGCTCTTTTAGAAAGTGCCAACGGTTATGAAGGCATTGAGGAATATATAAGGGAGATGTTCTAGTTATTCGAGGGTGTGCACGATAGATAAATTTCAAAGTCTAAAGCTCCTTATTCCTCGTCAATTCAATTGTTGAGCGTAAACTTGTACTCAAAAGAGAGTTCATACATTTGTGAGACCTTAAGGAAGTGTAGCAGAGTCTCTACACTGTGGGATCAATGACGTGATACTGTAACGACTCTTTTGTTTCATAGTGAAATTCAGCCGGTGGGCTGTCAGTGCGGGAAAGTGGACGTAGGCTTGGATTAAGCCGAACCACTATAAACCATGTGTTCTTATTCTCTTCCCGAAAGTCTTTTACTTTACTCGTAACTTTATTCATTTGTTGAAGTCTTGTTTCTATTTTAAAGTCTACTGTTAACAGACTTAGGTTAAAAGTAAAGTTTTACACAATACTTCGCAAAAGTTTGTTTTTGCACCTATTCAACCCCCATTTAAGTGCTCGTACTAGCATTCACAATTGGTATCAGAGCCTGTATACTCATTTAGATTGAAGTGTTTTTACTTTAGAGTTAACGATCCATGGCTATTATGTTGGCTCCAGGTTTGGTTGAAGGGCAAAGCAACACCAGACCACCTTACTTTGATGGGAAGGGATACAGTATATGGAAAAACAAGATGAAGGCATTCCTAAGATCGAAAGATCCTCTTGAATGGGATGTGGTAGACAAATGAGTTATTCCTAAAACTACAACAGTCTTAGAAAAGGGAAAAGAAGCTGTTGAGTCCAACGAGATGACTCAAGAAGAGATAACCAAGAGATAAGCTCTTGATGCAAAGGCAATTTATTCTTTATATTGTGCATTATCTCCCATTGAATATAATAGAATATCTTCCTGTGAAACAGCTAAAGAAGTCTGGGATAGATTGCACATCACCTATGAAGGAATTGATCGAGTGAAAGAAACCAAAATCAATATTCTGCTCGGTCAATATGAAGCATTCAAGATAAAACCAGGAGAATCTATCACTGACATGTTTAGTCGTTTTATAGAAATCGTGAATGATCTTGAGTATCAAGGACAACCAATCTCTGGACCCATGAAATTTAACAAGTTATTGCGTGGACTCTCCAAAGATTGGAATCACGTGAAGACCTCAATAAGGGAGACACAAATGATCATGCTACTTTCTGTTGATGAATTGATTGGCACTCTTTAGTCTTATGAAATGGAGCAAATCAATGAAGATGATGATCTCAAAGGTAAAAAATCTATTGCATTAAAATCTAATGATGATTCTAATGTGACATATTCATAAGACAATATGGATGATGAAGAGCTTGCTCTCTTGATAAGAAGGTTTAGAAAACTGAACAAAAAGGGAAAAAGATTCAACTAGAGGAAACAAAGTTCTCAAAAGTTCCAAAATAAATCAGCTGAGGATGATGAATCCAATAAAGATGTGATTTGTTTTAAATGCAAGAAAAAGAGACACATCAGACCCAACTGTCCCTTACTGAAGAAAAGGAAAGGAAAAGCTGAGAAATACATAAAAGCTCTCAAAGCATAAACTTGGAGTGATATCGAGTGTGAAGAGAATGATGATGATTATGCTAATATTTGTCTAATGGCACAATCAGAATAAGATTCAGACTCTAAGACAGACTCTGACTTAGATAGTGTAATCGAGGTTACTATCAAGAAAAATGTTAAATGGTACTTGGATAGTGGATGCTCAAGACATATAACAAGAGACTCAAGTTATTTCATAAAGCTTATACAAGTCAATGGTGGAAAAATTTCTTTTGGAGGAAATAGCAAAGGAAGAATTGTGGGATACGGAACCATAAAGATTGGAAATCTCACAATCAGTAACATCTCCTTAGTGGAAGGACTCAACTACAACTTGCTGAGTATCAACCAACTATGTGACACAGGTTACAAAGTCAACTTTCAAGAAGGAACATGTTCAAGAACCAATAAAGACTCTTCTCAAACATTCACGAGGCGAAGATATGGGAATATATATCTCTTGGATATCAAATCAGAAAAATCCCAATGTCTAATTTTAATTCAAGAGGAAGCTAATCTCTGGCATAGAAAACTTGGCCACATCAACCTAAAGCAAATAGCCAAGATCTCTACAAAGAAGCTTGTTCGTGGACTACCCAACCTAACATATCAAAAATCTGAATTATGCACACCGTGTGTATTGGGAAAATATGTTAGAAACTCTTTCAAACCAATAAATCAAGTTTCCACTAATTGTGTGCTACAACTCTTGCATATGGATCTCTTTGGACCAACCAGAACCCAGAGCATTGGAGGTAAGAAATATTGCCTAGTAATAATGGATGATTATTCACAATTTACTTGGGTATATTTCCTGGCAAGTAAGTCTGAAACCTTTTCTTATTTAATAAACTTTGCTAAGAAAGTTCAAAATGAGAAAGGGTATGTTATTTCAAGTATATGGACAGACCATGGAGGTGAGTTTGAAAATGACTTTGCTAAATTCTGTGATGAATCTGGTTTTCAACACGTATTTTCCTCACCATATACTCTAGAACAGAATGGAGTTGTGGAAATGAAGAATAGATCGTTACAAGAAATGGCTAGAACCTTATTAATCGAAAGTAACATTTCCTCTCGTTTTTGGGCTGAAGCAATCTCTACAGCATGTTACATTATTAATAGAGTCTTCTCAAGGCCTATTCTGGAGAAAATTCCCTATGAGTTGTTCAAAGGAAAGAAACCAATTGTTTCTTATTTTCATGTGTTTGGATGCAAATGTTTTATATTGAAAAATGCAATTGATCGAATTGGTAAGTTTGGAGAAAAATCAGACAATGTATCTCCCTTGGATATTCAATCACCAGCAAAGCTTACAGAGTATACAACAAAAAGACTCAATCTGTGGAGGAATCGATGAATGTCAAATTTCAAGACTTTATATAAAATCAATCGATTCAGACTCAACCTGAAGAATCTGAACCTGCTCCAGACTTTACAAATTCTAAATCTCCAGAAGTAGCCCAGACTTCAAAAGACCAACAACGAATGATCATTGAAGAATCAAACGAAGAAAAAGGTCAACAGTTTGACAATTCAATCAGCAACTGGAAGCACAAGTCTAGTCATCCCAAAGAACTCATTATTGGTGACATTAATGAAGGAATTCGTACAAGATCCAAAATGCGTGAAGAGTCTAGTGTTGTGGCTCTTATTTCTGAAATAGAACCCAAGAGTATAGAAGAAGCTTTAACTGATGAAAGCTGGATTGAAGCTATGCAAGAAGAACTCAGGCAATTCAGTGTCAATGATGTTTGTGAATTGACTCCTAAACCAAAAGGTAAATCTATTATTGGAGCTAAATGGGTTTTCAGGAACAAGATGAACAAGAAAGGAAAAGTCATAAGGAACAAAGTAAGACTTGTGGCCAAAGGATATACGCAAGAAGAAGGGATAGACTATGATGAGACTTATGCACCAGTAGCAAGGTTAGAAGCAATTGGATTATTACTTACTTTTACCTGTTATAAGAATTTCAGGTTATTCCAAATGGATGTCAAAAGCGCTTTCCTTAATGGATTTATCCAAGAGGAAGTCTATATGGAACAACCTCTCGGTTTTGAAGACCCAAGGAAACCAGACTTTGTATTCAGACTGAAAAATGCGCTATACAGTTTAAAGCAAACTCCTCGAGCTTCGTACAACATATTAAGTAAGTTTTTAATCCAAAATGACTTTGTTAAAGGTAAAGTAGATACTACATTGTTTTTTTTTTTTGTAAAGGTAAGTAATATATTGATTTTGCAGAAAGAATACAAGAGGGAGGCCCGGCACCAACAAAAACAGACACTCAAGAAGACAAAAGTCTAGAACGAGTGTAAGGGTACCATGGTTCCCAGAAAAAAGGAGCAACAACAACAAAAGGAAACAAAAGACAACAAAAACTAGAAAACCTCCATCAATCAAAAATAGGAGGATGGATGTTCCAGCTTCATTGAAGTCTTCTATTCATGGGCACATCGGGAACATGTTTAAAGGTCATAGTCTTATCTTTGATAGCCTTCTAAAGATGCATTTTCATCGTTGGAAGAAAGAGAGTCTGGTTCCAAAAAAGCACATTGTTCCGCTCTTTCCAAATAATATAACACATTGCACCAAAACTAAACCGAGCCAGGATCTGATAAAAACTCTTCCCAATAAACCGCTTGGAAGCCCAGGCCAAATTATCCACCCAAAGCTTGTTTCGCCACACTAGATACTACATTGTTTATCAAAAGAGAAAGCAATAACTTTTTACTTGTTCAAATTTATGTTGATGATATTATTTTTGGATCACCTAACGAAAGTCTGTGCAAGAAATTCTCTAAGTCCATGCAGGATGAGTTTGAAATGAGCATGATGGGTGAACTATCTTTCTTTCTCGGACTACAAGTGAAACAATTGAAGGAAGGAACTCTCATTCACCAAGAAAAATATGCTAAAGAACTTGTTAAAAAGTTCGGCTTGGAGAATTGCAAAAAGACTGATATACCAATGTCAAGTTCCTCGAAGCTAGACAAAGATGAAGGAGGAAAGAAAGTTTACCGAAGCTATACGGGAGTATCATTGGTTCACTTCTTTATCTTACGCCTCTAGACCGACATTTTGTTTAGTGTTTGCATTTGTGCCGATTTCAATCGATCCCAAAGAATCTCATTTAAGTGCTGCAAAACACATTATCAAATACGTTGCATCTACCACTAATTTGGGTCTTTGGCATCCTAAAAAGGAAGACTTTACTCTTCTTGGATATTCAGACGCAGACCTAGCAAGATGCAAAGTTGATAGAAAGAGCACATCGGGCATTTGTCAATTGCTTGGTAATAGGACAGTATCTTAATTTTCAAGGAAGCAAAACATTGTAACTCTTTCAATAGCTGAAGCAGAGTATGTGGTGCTTGGAAGTTGTTGTTCTCAAATCTTATGGATAAAACAACAGCTAAGAGACTTTGGAATCGAAGACTCATGCACTGAGATCAAATGCGACAACACCAGCGCGATTAATCTTACCAAAAATCCAATTCTCCATTCAAGAGCAAAGCATATAGAGATTTGATATCATTTCATTAGAGACCATGTTCAAAATGGAGAAGTCTTAATTCAATCTATTGACTCAAAGAATCAACTAGTGGACATTTTTACAAAGCCTCTGGAGAAAAGTCAATTCGAGCTCATTCGTACTAGACTTAATATCTTAAAGTCTGAAGAAGTTCAGACTCAGGGATAAAAGTCTAAAGATACTCAGACTCAGAAGATCAAGAATCACAACTGTAAGTTATATTTGTTTTAGAATTTTATCTTACGGATGAAATCTCGAAAAGGTACGTTCATCTATTAATTTGTAATTGATTGATGTTATCTTCCCCAGTTTTCGTGATTATTGCAATAATTCCTTTTCGAAAAAAGAAGTTATCTTTTGAAATGACGGTTATCTATTTTTTCAAAAAGGCAATTATTTTTTGAAAAGGAATTTTCTATTTTTCCTTTTACGTCGTTCCGTATACCTCTTTTTGACTGCCTTATATACTGATCATCTTCCTCTCAAACCCTAAAAGCACAGAACAACACTTTCTTACTTTTACTCTCTAGTTTAATCTTAAAAGATTTTATCTTTCTCGCGAATCGAGTTTGGAATCTCTCAAAGACTGTGAGAATGGCTTCCCAAAGAAAGTCTTTGAGGATCGCGAACAGGGGACCACAACACATACGTGCGGGACCTATGCATTTTGACTTCTCCGAGGAAGAAGAATCTCCAAGACAGCAGTAGAGCCCACAACATTCTCAACCGCGTCAATCTCCTCAAGCTAGACCTCAGGATATTGATCATAGAGCGGAGGAAGAAATCATTGAAGACACAGAACCCGTAAGAACTCAAAAGCTCGCTTTTATCTTTAAGTTTTACTCTACCTTGAAGAAGGGAGGCACTCCCTTGAAGGATATTGATGAATTTTTGAAAGAGAAAGGGTATCGAAATGAAACCCACTTTTTGTGAACAATAGAACGATTGGAGATTGCTCCTGCGGGGTCGGCAGATCAAGCTTTTACAAATATCCCTAGTGATCGACGTGTTGGAAGTTTTAATCAACCTGATGGGAATGATGATGACAAAATGTACACTCATTTTAAGCCTAGAATGGGTGTTGCGACAAATATTCGATGCAAAAGGACAAACTTGTTTTGCTGGAAGGAACACAAGTGACTTTACTCTAAGTTGCTAAAGCGAGGGGGTGATCAACCCAAGAAGTGTGGACTTTGATTTTCTTGATTCCTTGAATGTGAAGCTGCGAGAGAAATTCACGCTACTTCAGCTTGAGCGTTTTTGTTCTGAGACGACAGAGGCACATCCAGAACTTACTGCTTATTTCTATTCTAATCTGAATTTCTTGGATGCAAATAGATTCTCTTTTAGTGTTCAAGACCAGGACTATGTTGTTCACATAGACACATTGGCTGATGTGATTGGAGTAGAAAGAGGGGCATTCCAATCAATTAGTGTTTCTATTGGTCGTGCGATAGTCGAGCTTGTTCGAGATGGAATGGCAGAAAGACGAATCTCGTACTTGAGGATGAATGCCTCAAATATTTTGCTTCACAAGATTGTGATCAATTGCCTAAGACCCAAATCAACTTCGAAGACTGATGTCTCCAACTCAGAAGCAAAGCTGATGTATGCTATCAACACTGGCAAGAAATTCTCTCTTCCACAAACAATCATGTTTCACATGTACAGATCGATGGTGAAAGACAAAGGCCAACTTCCTTACTCAGCTCTTCTTACTAAGCTATTCAGACATTTGAATATTTAGCTTCCCAGGATTCTGTGTGTTCGAACTTGTGATCAAATGGTGGTGGGATTGAAAATGGTTTCCAAAATGCGTCTGAAGGAGCTGAACAAGACATTGGAGCAATTCAAGGAGAAAACTCCTGTCAAGACTCACCAAGTTTCTTCAACTGCAAAACGGAAAGGGAAGGAGCCCATGACAGCTCCATCAAAGAGAAGAAGAGCACTCATCTTGGAGGATGAAGAAGATGAGGACGATATCGCCATTTCCGCCTTTGCATTGAGAAACCTACATCATTCTGTTCCAGAGACAGAGGGGAGAAAGGATCAAGACAGAGAAGAAGAAGAGCAAAGCAGAGGAGAGAGAGAATCGATGAGAAAAGAAGCAGAGGAAGAAAGGACTACAGAAGAAGAAGAGGGCAGAGGTGAACAAGAACAACCAGAGCATGAAGAGTACTTCTCACCGCCTGAAGGCAATGAAACAGGGGGAGTTGTTGAGAACAAAGGTACCTCTTCAATTGCTTTTACTAGTGAAGATGCTAGCCGTTCACCTGCAGACCCAGAAGATATCTATGCCTCTCAATTTCCTGAAGAATGTCATGAGGTTTCATCACCAAATCTGAGTGCTCATGCTGACTTGCCATCATTTGCCAATATTCCTACTGATCATGCAGAAGCAAGCACTCAGACTGATAATTCAGCAGACTTTCGAAGACTGCTTGATATTCTTATGGAGATGCGAGGCCAGATTTATGCCCTGGGATGCGAAGTTCAAAACTTGCAGAATGCAGGTCAAACCTCTTCAGTTTCCTTGCATGATCAAATTCATGCCCTTGCTCTTCAAGTTCAAGCAAATGCTAAGGGTGAAGAAATGGCTCAATTGAAGGAGGATTTGAAAAAGCTGGAAGGGCTTGTCCAGTCGATGGGAGATTTCTAGCTTATTCGCGTTCCAAAGCAATCCTAATTTTATTCTCTTTTCATCTCTACCTTTTTAATGCTAACAAAAATGGGGAGATGGTGCAGATTTGATTTGAGATTTTCTTGATTTGACTTTTGATTGACTTTACTTTTGTTTGGATGATTGGTTGTAACTGGATTTGGATTTGGATTGTTTGATCGTTTAAATGTTTGCTGCAGTATCTTAAGCACTATTGGTATTTCAGATAGTTGTTTATTTACAGGACTAACTTATTTCCTATGGATGAAGATTTAATGCTAATATTTACTAAGTCAATTATCTATTGTGAGATATCCATGTTTGCTTGAGTATTGTCTTGCAGGTAAAAAATATTCAAATCTGCAGAAAAGTTTTGTCACCATCAAAAATGGGGAAATTGTTGGAGAAAACTTCTGTATTTATTTTGAAGTTGACAAAACGTTTCCATCGGTCTAGTCTGAAGACTTGCAGACTTTTTTGTCAAACTCTGAAGACCGCCGAACCACCAGACTCAAGATTCAAAGTTTACCCTCATTGACGGTTTCTAGACCGTCGAAGAAGACCTATCCATAATTGAGTATTTCGTTAAGGATTTGATTCTATTGATTAAAGAAGATCTCTCGACTGGCTATAACACTTCAGAATCTTTTGTTCGTTTTGATTCGGGTAATTTAGATCTGTTAATTCGCGAATCATACTTAGAAGGTTCTACTTATGGAAACTTAGATCCTAATTATATGGGCGAGCAGGATTGGTGGGCTATCGTCATATTCCTTAAATAACTCAGAATCTCTTTAATTGATTCTGTCCTATGGGTAGATTGGAAGAGCTCCTTTGCAAAGTGCCAATGGTTATGAAGGCTTGAAGGAGTATATAAGGGAGATGTTCTAGTTATTTGAGGGTGTGCGCGATAGATAAATTTCAAAATCTAAAACTCCGTGTTCCTCGTCAATTCAATTGTTGAGTGTAAACTTGTACTCAAAAGAGAGTTCATACATTTGTGAGACCTTGAAGAAGTGTAGCAGAATCTCTACACTATATAATCAAGGACGTGATACTGTAACGACTCTTTTGTTTCATAATGAAATTCAGCCGGTGGGCTGTCAGTGCGAAAGAGTGGACATAGGCTTGGATTAAGCTGAACTACTATAAACCTTGTGTTCTTATTCTCTTCCCAAAACTCTTTTACTTTACTCATAACTTTATTCATTTGTTAAAGTCTTGTTTCTATTTTAAAGTTTACTGTTAACAGACTCAGGTTAAAAGTAAAGTTTTACACTATATTTCGCAAAAGTTTGTTTTTGCACCTATTCACCCCCCTCTAGGTGCTCGTACTAGCATTCACAATTCTAACGCTACCACCACTGTGCAGGTGGCACAATTAGTCACGCCAAACCGACCTAACTTGATATTTACACCACAAAGAATGAATTTTAGGATTCACAATTTCTCACAAGCACCGTCGAAAGTTAAGTTTCATACTGAGTCTTCCTCCCAATAATGGATGTGAGCTCACACGCTTCGAGTTTATTTAACATCTTTCCCTCGTCCAATGTTTAGGATTATTCTTGTAGCTCCCACGACTCCATCATAGCCTCGATTGTCGTCTCTAGTGAAGTCATCATTGGCCATTGTGCTTCAGTGCCATCATCAACCGAGCTCATCTCTCCTCGACAGCGAGGGCAAGGAGGTGGAGAAAAGCGGATGAAGGAGAGAGGTGATCGTCTGAGAGTGAGACAGCTGAGATTTAAGGCAGAGGCATAGGGATGACGTGAATGACGATGGTGGCGACCGACCGTGGTAGCGTGCAAATCTCTTAAGGTCTGAGCATTCGGTGCACAACGAGCACGTATCGAACATTTAAAGGGATGAATACAGGAGATGGGCACTGGACGCGATGACAGAAAAGACGAATTTACTTAGAGAAGTGTTCTTATCTTAGACCCACCCGTCCTTATCATTACAATCTTTTTATTTTCGACGATGGCTATTCGCATGAATGATATATTAATCTCCTTCTGGTGGAACAAAAGCTGCTGTTGAAAATATCCAAACAAAAGCTTTCACAAATCTCAAATATTTGCTAGTACCAGAGGTGCAAAATAATCATCTTCACCTCTTCTTTTGCAGTCGTTGACAGACAGGTTTGATTGGGCTATCAAAGAGTTCCCCTCGCTTGAATCCAAGGCCCGGTAAGCTCCAAGCTCCAAATCTCCTGCAAGTGAAATCAGGATTCACCAACTGAAAAAAGAAGAAGAGAAGATCAGGATTCAAAATTCATGCAGACGATAAATAAGAGACAGCCTTCGCTCCGTTTTTTGCCATGAACGGAATGCAATGCCTAGTTTTAAAAAAATGCCCCTTTAGAATTTCAAAATATGATAATGATATATTTGAGAATAATGTGCCTTTTTCAATAGTATATATAGATGATATATATATATATATATATATATATTTTTGCAAAACATATAGAAGCATTTTAAGTATTTCAATATTTTTATATTATTATTAAGTATGATAGATTAGTATTTTTAGCACCAAGTATGAAATTATTGCAAACTAAAGCAAGATTTTTAGGGCTCGATATATGTCAAAACACTGTTAAACCTATTAATAAAGCTATAGACTTTGCAAATAACTTTCCTGGTGATATTGAAAAGCAAAAAATTCTATTGCAGAGATTCTTAGGATGTTTCAGAGTCTTAAAACCTTATGTACACCTTTATGCTCGTAAACACCGATGCTTCGAATATGGGATATGGAGGTGTATCGAAACAAACGATGGATTCAAATTCTAACAAAAAAAAAATAGGTAGATTATATCCTGGAGTTTGGAATAGGCCTCAAAATAACTCTTCTATTATTAAAAGAAAGATAATGTCCATTAATTGTTGCGTTAGAAATTTCAAGGTCATTTTTAAAAGAAGTTTTTTTTTTTTTTCTAATGAATTGATTGGAAAGCACCAAAAGAAGTTTTGCCAATATGTTAACGATGGAGCCTGCCAAGAGGGGCACAGGATTAGTCAAAAAGAAATTTTAAAATTGATGTCTCCAAAGATCTAAAGATCTATTATGAGGATTTTCTTTATGAGCTTTGGTTGTTCCAGTTCGAACACAGAAAACATAGGTATGCTCTGCAAAAACATTAGACTCTACCCCAAAAACTTACTCAATAAAAAGAAAAACATTAAACCTTGTGGCTTCTTCAAACTAAGCAGTTGATAGAAATTATCCGGCTATTGTCATTAAACTAAGCACTAAAGTTTGCCAGATGGAATAATGAGTAATATTCCGTTGCACTTCATCGATATGCACTAAAAAAACATCAGGCTCTACCAAAAAGTTTGAGATCTCAACTTGTGCTCGTGCGGTGGTAACTCAGTCTTTTTGGGCAATGCACTTTCCTTCAGAAATCGACAGAGACGGTCGATATTGTGCCATCGCTGGTGGTTGGGAATGAGATTGCGAGATTCGAATGAATTTGAAGCTGGGATGAGAGTGGGTGTGTCTGTTTTTCCCACAGCCGCTGATCATACGTCAGTGGCTTCCCAATGGGTCAATAAGCCTCAAAGGCTTGGATGCTTTAGTTAGCGAAGTTCTTGCTTCATCAGTTTGAGGAAAAAAGAGAGCAAGTAGATAGCTGTCTCTTACCTATTCTGGATAGACTTCCTGGAGCAGACCGGTGAACGGGATTAGATCAACGACAAGCAATCCAGCAAGCAGGTTCAGACGAGCAGGAAGAGAACACTGTTGAGCTGGGGGACAACCGCCAGATTCGGCGGTTCACAGTTTAGGTATGTGAATTCAGCTACGGCAAAGCGTGGCCACCACTTGCAACGATATCGATGGAGCTACGGCTAGGATACGTTTGTAGGAGATTGGGCAGATTGAAGATGGCGGGAATTGGCGACAATCGACATGCATGTAAGAAGTGAATTGAGTGAAAGTGGAATCTGTGGGCGTGAGTTTGATGTTGATGATGACGGTGGTTGAAGAAAGAGCAAGGCAGTGTGGCTTTAAAGGAAACGAGCAGGAGAAACAAGATGGATTCAGCCGGGTGTCTTTTTTCCTCAACAGGTTCCCATTTTACTTTTAATTTTTTACTTTTTTGGGGGGAATAAATTCGAAGGAACCTAATTGTACATGTTAAAATTCCGGTATGCTTTAATTGCACAATAACAGTTTTTGGAGGAAAATGGATTCCATTTTTCAAAAATATATGAAAATGACTTTTGGGCAAAATTTAGGTATTTACGAATTTTATCTATCAAATGGTTATTTTTGAGCTAATCATACTTACTTTGATAATTTGAGGTTTCCTAATTTTAGGAGATGTGGGATTGTTGGACGATACTATACTTCCTAGACGTGGTTGTAACCACCTGCTTATTGCCCACATTTTGCCTCTCTTTGTGGAGGAATGGTAGTGCATATTGGGACGCTGGGATCTGTATTTGACTCCTAATCCCATTTGGATTGTTCATTACATTCCTTTCTTGAATCGAACTGAGCCAATTTCTCTTGTTGTTTTCTATCAAAGTTGTTTGAGTATTTAAAGTTTTTATGTTATTGCATCTTACATGGTAAAGAGTAGAAACTCATACAAGCTCAACTTAAAGAATCGTGGAGAGATCTTTTGAGGGTATGATTCGATAGATTCGATAGATTTGATAGTTTTGTTATTTGAGGCTGGCATAACTTCATTTTGCTCAAGGATGTGAGGAATCATGGAGGCTATGAGGCTATGTATATGTTTAAAAAAATAATAATTACTGGGTCGTTTTCATCTATAGGGACGAAAGATAGGTCCCATACACATATTAAAACAAATGGAACTGTGAGGACCTTGCCTTAGCATCTTTTGTCACCATGTCCAATCAAGCATAGCATTGAGGACTTTACCCCTCCGAGGACCCAAACTCCCAACTGATGTACTAATTTGTATTTCATCCGCCAGTTATTAAAGGCTGAATAGGTACACACGAGAGGCTTTACTGCATATCGCGAGCTTTTTTGTTTGGAGAATGAAGAAAAAGTGAAATAGTGCTGATGGGAAAGAAACTTCAAGGCAATTTGTCGCGACCAATTTTTCGGGGTGTGAACCACCTAGGGTTTGGCTAATGGATTGTTAGGCCTAGACCTAACTCGGGCTCTCCCAAGCCCATACCAATTTGCAACTTAAGTTCAAGTTTTTAACATGCAATTGATATTCAATTAGGAGTCGCCACTAATCTATTTTTGGTGGGTTAATTAGAAACCTAAGTAAAGTAACGGGAGATTTACTTTACTCCTACAAACCAGAGATGTGGGTACGGGGACTTGGTTACGCTAGATTTCTCTAACGCCTTTTCGGTATCATTTCTTTTATTTTGAAAAAAAATGTTTTTGCAAGCAGCTTGGATTAATTTTAAACATATTTCTCTAACATGTAAGGCGATCATGCGGGTGCGCAATCCACTAATTTAACATACAAGAAAACAATGAATAGATTGCAAAACTTACCTCAAAGAAACGAAAGCATCTGCAATGTTAAATTAAAATTCACATCAATATAACCCTAGATATGGTTTCTAATTAACACGCAATTTCTCTTTTTTTGTTTTCACTTATTTAATGAAAATTATGCAATATGCGATGCAATATTAACTAAGTGACCTAACTCTAATGACATGTAATTTCTAATTGGATGGACCTAGCAACAACTACCACATGACATGCATTTCAATGAATCCAATCCTAATGACGTGCATGTGACATTTTTCTTTTCTTTTTTTTCTTTTCTTTCTTTTTCCTAAAAAAATGCAATTTATCCTAGAAAATAAAACTAATTCAACCTATGCCATTTTTGTATTTTTCATGAAATTCGAAATTAGGTAAAATGTGAAAATTCTCTAGCTAGATTAAGATCCTATTCAATTTATATTAGGAATTAAGCTAAGCCAAATCCTAATTTAAACTAAAATATTATCTTAACCCAAATAATCCTAAAATGCAATCTATCTAAGAAAATACCTAAACTTATAATAAGTTAAAAAAACATCTAGAATTAAACTAAGTGCAATTCTACCACAATATGCAATGACGTACAAAAGATGCCCTAATTCTATATGACATATGCACGATGATTTTTTGTTGTGTTTTTTGTTTTTTTTTTTTTTTTTTTTCGAAATTAATAATTACCAAATAATTAAACATGCAATCCAAATTAAAAAAGAACTAGCAACCTAAATTAATTGATTCTTTATTTTTTTTAAATTCAGAATAAAATTTCTACTCTAAATATGGAAACCCTAAAATAGGAAATAAACCTAATTCTAACCTACATTTTTTGATTTTTTTTTTTATGAAAGCAAATTTAACTAAACGGCACGACGGCAAATCAAAGCAAGATGATATCCAAATTGACGAACCATATCTCGCGCGTGAGATCGGGTTGGCCAATTTTACATAAATCGCGAATCGAATCTCGGGCGGGAGATCGGATTAGTGACTTTTAACAAGTGATCGCGAGTGGATTTCGGGCGCGAAAATCGGACTGACAATCACAAACTTCACAAGCTATTTCATGTCGAACAATTCATCATTGCATCAAGGAAAAATTGTACTAAAATAAATAAAGAATAAAATAAGGCAAATAAATAAAAGAAAGAATAATAATAAAAACTACCTAATGTGGTTTTGCTTCTTCTTTTTTTTTTTTCTCCTTCCCCCTTTTCACAATTTGGCAGCTTCGTGGAGGTTCACCGGGAGTTGATCATCGGAACTTCGACGATGAGGACTAGCAACGAGCGGATCAGCGGTGAGTGGTGGTGTCGCGAGGAGCAGAGGCGAGCGATCTCGCTTAGACTCAGGCAGGGAGCGGAGTGGCTCGGCTCGGGCTCGGGTAGAGGCGTCAGATCGCTGGCAGGTTGCTAGCCAGAGTAGCACCAGCGGAGTCCTGCAGGTAGAGGCAAGACGAGGACAACAACAGTAGCGTCGTTAGAGCGGAAGGGCTGCTTAGGTCAGGCTCCGGGGCAGGGCCGCGATGGGGAAGTAGCGGCGTCGGACACGGGGCGGCAGGGCGAGTGTTACGAGCAAGACCGGCGCAGCGGCGGTGAAGCAGAGGCGACTCGCGCGCCGTCGACGAAGTAGTGGTGGGCGGTGGCTCAACAGCCGGCGCGGGTGGTACCTGATAGAGACGATACCGGTGCCGACTAGGGGGAGCGGAATAGCGAGGAAGACGACGTCTTCCTCTTTTTCTTTTTTTTTCTTTCTTCTCTTTCTTTTCCTCCTCCACATCACTTCTGTCCTCTTTCTCTTTCTCTTTTTTTTTTTTCTCTCGAAACCGAAAACCCCTCACCTTTTTTTTTTTTTTTTGCTCCCCTTCTCGCCTCCGTTCGCGACTCCTTTTATACACCAAAAAATTGTATCTCTGTGGTATATTTCATTGCCAATTTTGCTTATACAAAATACTATTGAATATATCATTCCACCCTGCGCAATATTCTTTTTGTGTCTTTTTTCAAATATTTCATTCGAGAATTTCCTTTCCGTCAAAAATACATCCCTCGATGTATATTGGCTAAATGTATGAAAATCCTAGTGGAATATGTGAAAAAATTTGCACTCGCCGTCGGTCCTATAAACAAAAATGTTCCTAAACTATATGCCATGTGATTTTTTATTTTGGTAAAAATTAACCCTAAAAATTATGCAAAAATTTAGGTGTCAACACCATTCAAGACTTTGTAGGACGCAAATTAGAGTTTGTTGTGTGACATCCTGAATTTTCGATTTGGGCAAGGGTTAAATTTAAGAAAACGGGATTCAAGATGCAAATCCAATAAAAAAAGAAGTTTCGGAATCCCCTCTCGACGCAAACAAAGGGAGACTCTTTTCATCTATTTTGTAGGGTATCATACATTTTGGTGGCATGGCCGAGCGGTAAGGCACGGGACTGCAAATCCTTTTTCCCCAGTTCAAATCCGGGTGTCACCTAATCAAGAAAAAACTCTCCATACATAACGAATTGATGTGGTATATTCATATCATAACATATGAACAAACAGTAAGAACTCCAATTCTTATTGAGACTCGAACTCATAGGGAAGAAAATCGATTTATGGATGGAATCAAATATGTAGTATTTACAGACAAAAGTATTCGGTTATTGGGGAAAAATCAATATACTTTTAATGTCGAATCAGGATCAACTAGGACAGAAATAAAGCATTGGGTCGAACTCTTCTTTGGTGTCAAGGTAAAGGCTATGAATAGTCATCGACTCCCGGGAAATGGTAGAAGAATGGGACCTATTCTAGGACATACAATGCATTACAAACGTATGATCATTACTCTTCAACCGGGTTATTCTATTCCACCTCTTAGAAAGAAAAAAACTTAAATCAAAAAACTTAATATTAATAGCATGGCG